>JAFVLL020026765.1:59203-81787 GCA_021397915.2 Tor tambroides
TAAAGGCAATTTTCTCAATATTTTGATTTTTTTTTTTTTTTTACACCCTCAGATTCCAGATTTTCAAATAGTTGTATCTCGGCCAAATATTATCCTATCCTAACTACCCATACATCAATGGAAAGCTGATTTATTCAGCTTTCAGATAATGTATAAATCTCAATTTTGAACAATGTACCCTTATGACTGGTTTTATGGTCCAGGGTCACATTTAGTTTTGTGGCCTCTGGATTTTCTTGGAGGAATTGAATTTTGATGAACCATGCTTTTGCTAAATATTAGTCTGACAGTGAAATAATTAGTAAATAATAAAAACATTTAGGCTAATTCAGCGTATTGGCTGTTTGATAAATGTGTGACATACTAGTAAATGTAAAAACTTTTAGTAACTGTTCCTGTTTATCCAAAACCTGAATAGTTGTTTTCCTCTCTTTCCGTTAAAGTTTGTTCACATCAACAACTTGAAGTTGATTTGCCGTGCACATCAGTTGGTTCACGAGGGCTACAAATTCATGTTTGATGAGAAGCTGGTGACCGTCTGGTCGGCCCCAAACTACTGCTACCGCTGCGGTAACATTGCCTCCATCATGGTCTTCAAAGACGTGAACACAAGGGAGCCCAAGTTATTCCGGGCCGTTCCTGACTCGGAAAGGGTCATACCACCTAGAACGACAACACCCTACTTCCTCTGAGGTCTTCACTGTCGCCTGCGTCCAGCCCTCTCCTTTTCATTGTTCGTTGTTATGG
This sequence comes from Tor tambroides, assembly GCA_021397915.2. NCBI lineage: Eukaryota > Metazoa > Chordata > Actinopteri > Cypriniformes > Cyprinidae > Tor > Tor tambroides. The sequence goes on from JAFVLL020026765.1 coordinate 59,951, forward strand.
TCTTTAATTTCTCTGTGTTGCATTTTTTTTAAACAAATATTTTTGTAAAGATCGAAGTGCTCTCTAGAATAACAACAGTTAACTATAGTCAGGATTATGAACTCTTTTGACTGTTTAAGTTGGTCATTATTTGGTCAGTACTATCTTGTTAATGTGAGCATGTGACCTTAAATAAGTGGACATCCTCATGCTCTTCTTACAGGGCTTTAAATGTAGATCTAACAGCCATTGACCATTTAATGATAAAAGTTCATGGTGTAACAACTCACCTGATCAGAGCACCATGGTGTTTGTGTTTTTCAGAGAACAGATCAGAAATAGAGTCACTGGCACAACCAAGTGCTGGTCAGTCTGCTCCAAATGTCTCCAAAACAGTGACACTGTTCTTTTTCGTTGCTTTCAAGTGTAGAAAAGGGTTGAGGCGATGACCAGACAACAGGACAAAGGAGGCTGTGATTATTTTGTACATTAATATAATTGTATTGATTTAATCTTCTTTTTTTTCCTTCTCAGATTTGTTGTATTTTATTATTGTAGAAAAACGGCAGCCCATTTACCAATTAAATATTGAAAATAAACGCCTTTATTATTAAGTTACATTTCTGGTGTTGTCTTCTAATCGATGGAAGCATGAAAATATCACTTATTCTTTGCACACATGGTCATTTTAACCCTTTAACTGACATCTCTACCGTACATTGAGCTTATTTTGATAGGGAATAAATCTATTAAAAGGAAGAGATGAGAGCGCAATCTCTCAGAGAACAGAACAGAAACATAGCTAAATATATGAGAAATGCAGAGATGTTTATTTACCGTAATTATCCAAAATCATGCAAAGTTGATATGTAAAAGACATATAGCATACAGCTATATATTATGCAACTTTTAAATATATATATATTTTTTTATCTTTGTGGTCCCTGAAGGTTATGAAATGTATCCAAGACCTTTAATAAAGTTTTAAGGAATGTTTATTATTGGAAAATAACTCATGAAATAGTTCTCTAAATTTAAATCAAGATTTAATGTTACCATGGACTGACAGCTTTTTTATATCTTGTATAAATAAAGAAAAAACATGCTTGAAGCTATTTATTAGATGTCTACTAATACATTTTTTTTAAGTTAAAATATTTTTTTCATTAGCTCATTTTAGGGGTGAAAGTTAAAGGGTTAAAGTCACTACTTTAAGACGCCGCAGAGCGGCGCACGTCCCTTTTGATTCCAACAGGCAGCGCCGTAGATGGCAGTATTACGCTAGTCCCGCCTCTATGAGTAAGTTGTAGCCTGACTGACACCCTGACTGACACCGCAGCCAACCAATGGAATGCGTCGAACGTCACTCACAGATCGGTGGGGATCTGACAAGCACGTTCGTTTGAGCGGGTTGCCACAACAGTCAATGAAAATTAAACTGGCCAGACTGAACCGTCGACCGCAGTAGATGCCAAATGGCAGATACTCCCTGCTCTTCCCTGGGAGGGTGATTTGAATGAGCTGGATGTAAATGACGGTGCGCCACCGCACTGGATGTCTAGATTTGTGTCGGGGCGAGATTCACAGGCGCGCTCTACCTGGAAACGCTGTTCTTGAGGAGCAGAAACGGGAGATAGCTGCACTTAACTACACCAGTGCTCAGGTTGGGTTTCAAATCAGTGACTTTTTTTTTACAGATAATGCTCGACGATGTATGCATTAGGCAAAAGAGAAACACGACTTAAGTTAACACGTCTTGGTGGTCTAAGATAGTCAAGCATCAGTCAGACACACATCACTAAAATATGATTTTTATTCCGTAGCTTTCAGTCAAAGCGCAACGTTTTTATAGGAAGGTGTATGTATATCATCCCCACATATGTATAGCTTACATATCTAACAGAGTACATCAAATCCATTCAGCCTCAGCATCTGCTAAAGCCACAGTTTGGTCAACTCTGATGGTCATTTTGAGGACAAGAACGCTTCTGCTCTCTGAACGCACTAAACCATGTTAACACAGTTCTGTCGCCTCTATTACCGTTACGCGATCCAACCTACAGTTTCATCTTTGACAGAGTCACACAGAGTTGTCGTGTATTACCGCATCCTGATTTGAGAAAGAGAGAGTCAGCCGTCGCGTGAGAGCGAGGTAAGTCATTATAGATGAGACACAGGCTTGATGCACTTGAGTAAATGCATTTAGATGTGCCGGATGGCTTAATGGTGTGAAGTGTCACAGAAATGAGCTTTGTTCTTCACACTGGTAACTGATGTAGAACAACAGCGATCAGTCCGCGTTCCTGGTCAGTGAACGGAACGAGCGCTATTACGCAGAGATGCACGCTGCCAAACGCTTTACGTTCAGTTTTGATTCTCACCCTTTGTCTATTGTTTCTTTTAGTCCACCCAGATATTCGAGTCGGGAGTGATATTGTGAATGGAACCCGAGCCAATAAGCATCTCTGTATTATTATTATTGAATGAAGACGGTTGAAAAATCATTGGCTGTCGCAGGAATTACTGTATGTTCAAGCTGGGTTCATTTTGTCCTGCAACAGCACGGGATTGAATTTTGCAGAACGCTCGCTGTCTGATCTTTTTATTGTTCACGAGCAGGCTGCATCGGCCGTGCGTGCATAATCTAACTGTAAAAGCATGTGCGAATTGTATAATATTGTATAGGAAGCTTATTATGGCTGTGTTATGAACATGCATTGAATTTCAAATGAGGTTCTATGATAATCGTGCGAGAATAACTGACATCAGATGGCTGGAACCGAGAACAAAAAGAGATTTGTTGCAGACGAGCATGTTTTCTCAGCATCAGCTCTCACACACATCATCTGTGAAAAGAGCCACCAGGTTGCTTAGCTGAAATGACGTCATGCAGACTGGCTTGTTATCAAGAATGAGCTCCTGGAAAATAATTCTTCTTTTGTTTCTATAGGTACAAGTATATGAGTATTTTCTTATTTAGGTGTTGACAATAATGGGTATAGTTTATCTTAAAATATTCATTTTATTTGAACTCCATTGTCAACTGATTTTAGTTGCCTGCAACCTATTTAACGGTCAGTATCAACACTGCTGTGATTCAGGTACCTCAGTTTGTGCTGACATTGAGTAGCTACAACATTGTGAGTCCAACATTTCTTGAAGTCCACATGAAATCAAAATGGACCCTGTTTACTTTGCACAACGTCCTTAACCACTCCCCTCCAACCATCATCTAGAGACACCAAGGAGGTGTGATAAAATCAAGCCCCACCCTCTATTTTTCTCATTCAATATTTTGTTTCACTCAGAAATACATAAAAATACTGAAGTCAGTCACAACTTGTGGTTCATACGGCAAAAAAATTTCCAGTTAGCTTGTGTGTTTTTTTCTGCCAGGGAAAATGGTTCCAAAATATCAAGCATTTTGTTTCAACTGGTCTGGAACAGCATATGTGAGTGGAGTAGAGAGATGGTGATTTTCCCTCCCATGCTCAAAACCTTCTGTAGGTTTTCCACTTTCCACTCTGTGCACGCTAACTCTGCGTTCCACTTTGCTTTTCACAAGTGTGCCTCCCCATCCAGTCCTGATGGTTAATGGTAGACAAACTTGGCTTGCTGTCCTTAATGGAGGCTCGAACCCGAGGCTCGGCTTGAGTGCCGAGTTCAACCCCCGCCATTGCGGTACTACCGAAACCCCTTTCACACTGCACGTTGGTCCTGGAAAATTGCCAGAAAATTGCCTTCAGTGTGAACGCAAACACGTGCCGGGATCGATCAAGGGTTGGGGACCTAGTAACATTGCCGGTTTCAGTCCCGGAACGAGCTCTGTGTGAACAAAAGCCAGAACCAGTGCCGTAAAGGGTGTGTTGTAGTGTTGACGCACGTGATCGTGCAACTCTTTAACCAGGTGTTTTGAAGGAAGATCAGCATTCACGAAGAAAAAATATGTGCAAACTGTAATGAAGCAGAGATCAGGGAGCTCCTCACTATCCACGCTGAAGCTGAGATCGTTCGCCATCTTAGTGAAACGGAACGCTTCACATTACACGTCACATCATAATGTCACGTGTGTTTACGGGATCTTTATGGGATGTGTGTGAACGCACACACAGATTCTGGAAAATCACTGGCAGTGTGAATTAACCACAATCAAACGATCCCGGGACAAATCATGGGACACATTATCCGTGTATTTTCTGGAATTTCTGTGTGAAAGAGGCTCTACAGGGAGAAAAACAGAAATAGAGGAGGAGATGGGGAGGTGGAAGGATGCCGGAAGAATTGACGCTGGGACGGTGCAATGAGAGCTGCTTATATAAGCTCGTAATCATAATTAACATGGCTGAATGATTAGGCTCCTCTGAACCTACGTTTGGAACTTCATTTAGACAAACACTTGCAAGCTTTTTCTAAACACTTTAGATCGGGGAATCCCATCACCATTTTAAAGCACGTTCCACTACATCAAGTGAACGAAGCAAGTTTATATGAACTCATGTGTAAACTTCTGGTAGCTCCATGTATACAGACAGAGCAACACTGTGATATCATGCAGATCATGCTTAATAATAAATCAGCTCCATAGTGGATTCCAAGTTATCAGGGGCTTAAGATATTCCATTTAAACCCAATGCAGCACGTCCACCGGTCGTATGCAACATATGCAATGACGTCAGTGAGATAAAGGGAAGTTAGAGTGGGATAGTGGAAAAAACCCCCCCAAAGTGGCACTCAGCCTAGTAGTGAGAGAAACCCTGCTCAAAGTGGTCATAGAGTGAGAGGAGACGCTGATTCTGTCAGCCAATCAAATTTGTGTTGCATAAAGCACAATGAAAGTTATTTTTTTATTTTTTATTTTTATAAGCTAGGGGAAGATTGCAAGCTAGTTCATAAGCATAGCAAAGGCTCTCACTCCCTCTGTTTGTGTCCTGTGTTATATAGGACACCTGTCCTATTTTCCTCTGCGTTTACTTCTTATTACATTCCTGTGTGGATCTGAATACTGTTAGAGAGACTTGGGCTCTTCAGCCACCAAGTCCACCATGTTTACATCCCTAACTCACTTTCACTCTCTTTTGAGTCCTGACGTTTCACAGTGACGGTATTCCATTACCATGAGCAGCCATGTAGGCCTTTGCGCTAAGGTTAGATGAATTAGTCAGCATATGTGTTTGCGTGACCTCTTTAACTGAGAGAGAGATCACAGATTGCGGCTTTAATTTCATGTAATGACTAATCTTTTGTAGTATTATTTGTTTTTATTTGGACTTTGTATATCCGAGTAGGCTGGTCTTTTAATAGTTCATAGTAGGTCTACTTTCAGCATAATATTTGGTATATGCCTAGATGTCAGTGAAAGTCATTTTCAGTACTATTAATAGAATGTGTTCAGTGATGCAGTGACTGCAAAAAGTGATAGCCCTATATTCTATATTATAGGATATTGATTTGGCATAGATTTTCAGTCGCGTGTGTAGGTTACATACAGGGACATACATACACATACTGCCTCATCCTGCAGTTCTTTTGCTGCAGATGCATAGCTCATGCATTTTTATGGAAGGAAAGGATATGTGGGTCAAGCACACATCTCTGTGCAGAAGCCTTTTACCACTGCTGGCTTTATACAAAGAGCATGGATGCATTACCTTCATGAGACAAGCAGATCTTTCTTCTACGTTTCCTATTTTCCACATCCTCTTATCATTAATTCTCTAAAGCCCGTCTTCCATTCATTCCTAGATTGCATCAATAGGGTCTTAGTGGACAAGTTGTTTGTTTCAGCATAAGATCTCACATCCTCTGGTCTGAGGCTTATGGCTGATTCTATTCCCTATCTCTGTGTCTATATATGTACATCCTGATCATTTCAATTACCACTTGCTACAACCAGAAAATAGAGCACTTTCAAGCTCTGTGCCAATATTGATCTGGGTATTGATCAACAATAGTTATTTTAATACACTTGCTTATTCTCAATGGGTGCCAGTTGTCGTTTGCGTGTTATATGAATGTAGTGTGGCTATTGAGCATCATCTGACCAAGATGAAGGTATACAAACCTGTTTTATTTAGAATACCTTTGTTAAATGGATACTTGGATTTTGTGGTTAAAAATGTTCACAATGAACACTAGAGATGTCCATTTAATAGTACTGCTAACAAATAATCATTAGAATACTTACAGAATACATTTTGCAATTGTTTTTTGTAATGTGATTTATTCCTGTGATGGCAAAGCAGGATGTTCAGCTCCTATTACAGTGTCACATGATCCTTCAGAAATCATTCTAATATGCTGATTTGTGCTCAAGAAACATTTTTTATAATGTTGAAAACAGTTGTGCTGCTGCTTAATATTCTTGTGGAAACTGAATTCTTTTCAGGATTCTTTGATTAATAGGAAGTTCAAAAGAATAGCATTTATTTTTAATTGAAACGTCAATTTAATGCACCCTTGCTGAATAAAAGTATTAATTTCTTTCCAGAAAAATCTTATTGACCCCAGAGTTTTGGACTGTAGTGCATGAAAATTAAAATATGACATTTTTCTTTTTCTTAAAGGAACACATCACGCTCATTTTAATTTACTCAAATCAAGTTAATTTAGGCCTAATTAGTTTGTATTGATTTATAAAAACACATAAAGATCAACCGTTATGTTAAAAAATATTTAATTTTACCCAACAACAATTCATTTATAAAATTCATTTAATAACATTGTATCAATGATGCAGTTAATATTTTCATATTTTACTATCAGAACATTTTCATTATTTTGATAAAATAACTTTTAAGAACTTCCATAAACTTATAAATTTAATATTAAACAGGAATAAAACTTTTGACTGTATTTTCTTGTTCTCCTGGCACATGGCAACTGTAGTATCTGTCTCATGCTGAAAAAAAGGATGAATTCAATTGAGAATCACTACAGACTTGAATGAATGGCAGCCTCTTGTAAAAAAAAAAAAAAGTGTACAAGAGACAGCTTTTCCATTCAACAAATTTCTATTTGGTATGCAGAGACGGTGTAGCAACAAACAACCACTGTGAAACACTGAATGTGCTTCCTTAATACAAGCATGTTCAAAAGTTAGACGTGATGTTAGGTGAATAATACAGAGAAGACGTACACTTTCTTGTAACATCTGTGTGCACAATGTGTTCTTTTATTAAGCATCTCACATTCCTGTGCTCTATCATGCACGTATGTGACACTAAATGTATTTATTAGAGTTAGTCTATTCTATTTTATGTACCAACTAATGAGAAATGCTTGATGATAATTGACTGTTACGTTATTTGGACTGTGGTGGAGTCAAGGAGGATTATAAAACCTTTAGAAAAGTACAGAAAGCTAGGAGCTCTAAAAGTATCCTAATAGATCTACAGAGAATTATCTGAGCTAATAGTAAAATATTAGCAATATATGGCCTATATGTCTACAAAAGAAACATTATTTTTTCAAAATACACTGCTGATTTTAAAAGGCCACAGTGTTTTTTAGAACCAGATGGTGTTGTTACCAGCAGGAGGTAACAGGGCTTTGGTAGCAAGCTAAACCTTGACCATTTGGGTAGAGTCAGCCTTTTCCCCCCCATTCGTGCACTAAACTAAATCCGGCATCTCAAAATGGGTGCTTTACAAATTTGAGCTACCTTCCATTGCAATGTTGTTCTTTTTTTGATAGAGTTTGCACTATATTGTCCAACCTTATTTTTTGTGTTTTGTCCAACCTTATAAATAATGGGTTGTTACTGTGCTAATAATTTGATTATTAATTGTTTAAATTGGGACATTCTTCTAGGGATGCACGATATTATCGGACCGATATCGGAATCGGCCGATAATGGCTTTAAATGTAAATATCGGCATCAGCCCAATATGAAAAATTATTCCGATATGTCTTGCCGATAAGAGGAATACGTTAACTCACATGTAGGGAGTTCAGGGTATGCTTGCGATTAGATCAAGTCAACAGTGTGACTCATTTTTGAAGCAAAGTTTTGCCTGAATGGTGATTAGATTCACTCTTTTGGATCGCTGCATTTAAACTGAGAATGCACATACAGAATGAAGCGTTCGGTGTATGATAGAGTAAACAGTAATAGCACATGCAGTGGCAGCAGCAGCAGCCTCCTCCGGGTCCTAATGCCCGCTCAGTAAGGAGTTTTAATTCAGGAGGGGGCGCTGTTGGCTAACTTCTAATAAATTGAAAGTAAAATACACAAATAACATTTAAACTGTTTCTGATTAAATAAAGCAGTAACATTATTATTCATGACACTTCCAAATAAGCCAATAACAGACCATTTCATTCTAGGGAGAGATCCTAGGGTTGTAAATGCACATGTAAAACCGTTTCTGGAGAATTTTTGCCCTTACCTAAGCCACATACCTTCTATGTAGATATCAGAGAACAATTTAAAATATTGTATCAATGCATTCTAAGGTTACTACCGCATCTTTCTGAAAAAAATACAGAGATTGATATATAGTTTATTTATAGTTATTTTCAATGTAATGCCATTATAAAATAGCTTTATTATTGTTTATTTCATTCTAACAAATAAGTTCTTGTTAAAAACTAACCAAAATTAATTTGCTTATAATTTCCACACAGGAGAGACTTGGTGTTGTTTCCAAAATAAATATATCGGTATTGGCATCAGCTATCGGCCAAAATGAGTTGAAATATATCGGCATATCGGATATCGGCAAAATCCAATATCGTGCATCGCTACATTCTTCATTTGGTGAAATATCCCCAAATATTCTCTGAATCTGTTGACAGCATTTTTAAGGTGGGCTGAAACGGTCCATACGTGGACCATGGTGAGCCATCTGGAGGCTGAGCAGGGGTGATGGACATGCTCAGGTCTTTTCCATTCAGTCCACCTTGGACTGACAGCTGAATGTTTGTCTTACTACCCACTGGGTCTGACCACATGCGCGCACACACCCACACGCACACGCACACACACACACACACACACACAAGCTGACATTGTACACCGTTTCAGGCAATAAATGATGTTTCTCCCTGCAGTGGCTTTCAATGTCAGCACAATACATCATACATTACTTGCTCCTATTGGTGAGAATAGGCCTTCAACATACCAATTTTCCATTTATTCTCACAGATCTGGAGTTAGAGCTTTTCATCCATGATGCTTCATTCAAAATCATTGGTCAAGTTGAATTCTTGACTACATTGAGTCAAGGCTATTCAAGTTTCTTAACAGTTTATAAATGAACCTCATCTGAGCCTCTAGTTGTTGTTTTTTTTCTCACAAAGCTTATTTAAATTCATGTCTTGCATATGCATTATGGATATTTATTAACGTTCATCCTCTTGTGTGGATTTCTCCCCCATTCTGTCCTCAGCTGGTCTGATTTAACATCTGATCCGAGCAGTAAGCACTGCACATTCAGCCTTAGGCGTGTGTTTGTCATACTCCCGCTTTCTTACTTTCCTCTGTGTCTTTGACATCCCTTGCTCCCTTTTCCCCCAATCCATGGCCTCAGACATACACACATACACACACAGCGCCCAGTTCCTCTTGGGGTAGCCAGAAGAGGTGCACATGTCCTCTCTATGACATATCTACACCACACGATTTTATCTCCTGCCACCACAGAGAGGACATGTGTGGTGGTGTTTGGTTTGGTTGACACACAGTCTCTCACAAACACACAAGCTAAGCCATATTCACAAAAAACTTAATGGGTAAATACACAAATGGAAAGAGAAGTTAATTATTATTTTTCTTGTTGGTTAATGTGAAAACATGCAGATTAATTGGCCCCCTGTAAGAGCCGACCTTCTTCTTTCTGCGCAAAGTAGACTATATGCTGTCTTTATAGTCCATTTAAGCTTTGAGCTTGTTTCTGAACAGGAAAGGCCTTTGAGATAACCTATTCTTCAGCCAGAAAAGATCATTGGGTGATGGCATATGTAGCAGGCAGCTGGCAGGACCTGAACCTCCTCTGTCCTTTAGTGGTTTAGTGGAGAGTAAACAAAATAAAGACTTAAAGTCGGCATGAAATCAAAATTGACCTTACTTTTTATACGTTCTTGGTTTTCAGATCATTTTAAATGCTATAAGGGAATTTACAGTGCCCTCCACTAATATTGGCACCCTTGGTAAATATGAGCAAATGCGGCTTTGAAAATAAATTTGCATTGTTTATCCATTTGATCTTTCACTCAAAAAATTCACAAAATTCTAACCTATCATTGAAGTAAAACAATTGAAAGTGGGGAGAAAATTTTATGATGAAATAAATGTTTTTCTCCAATGAATGTTGGCCACAATTATTGGCACCCCTAGAAATTCTTATGAGTAAAATATCTCTGAAGTATATTCCCATTCATATTTACATTTTTAGCACACCAGGGTGATTAGGAGCATGAAAATGTCCAGCCATGACTTCTGTTCCACAGGATTATAAATATGAGGAACACAAATGTCAGCTTCCCTTAATCATCCATCACAAGGAGTAAAACCTAAGAATATAGTTCTGATGTGCAGAACAAGATTGCTGAGCATCACAAATTAGAAAGTGGCTGTAAGAAAATAGTTAAAGCATTGAAAATCCCCATTTTCATCATCAGGGCAATAATTAAGAGGTTCCAATCAACTAAAAATGTTAAAAATCTGCCTTGAAGAAGACATGTGTCTATATCGTCCTAATGCACGGTGAGGAGGAGAGTTTGAGTGGCTAAAGACTCTCCAAGGATCACAGCTGGAGAACTGCAGAGATTAGTTGAGTCTCGGGGTCAGAAAACAGCCCCTACATCACCACATGTTGTTCGGGAGGGTTTCAAGAAAAATTCTCCTAGCTCATCCAAAAACAAACTCCAGCATATTCAGTTGTCAGACACGACTGGAACTTCAAATGGCACTGGCTTCTATGGTCACGTGAAACTAAAAAAAAAAGGAAGAGCTTTTTAGCAGCAAACCCACCAGATGAGTTTAGTACAAACAGGGATAAAAAAAGTACCCCATGTCCACGGTTAAATATACTGCTGAATCTTTAATGTTGTGGGCCTATTTCTTTGCTGGAGGTCCTGGACATCTTGTTCAGATGCATGGCATCATGGATTCTATCAAATACCAACAGATAAAAAATCTAAACCTGACTGCCTCTGTTAGAAATCTTATAATGGACCGTGTTTGGATCTTCCACCAGGACAACAATCCAAAAAACTAAACACAAATATGGGTCAATGAGCACAAAATGAATCTTTTACCATGGCTGTCCCTGTCCTCTGACCTGAACCCTATAGATAATGAGTGAGGTGAACTGAAGAGAAGAAGCACCAACATGTAGCTGTGAATCTGAAGGATCTGGAGAGATTCTGGATGAAGAAAATGGTATCTGATCTCTTGTCAGGTGTTCTCCAAACTCTTCAGGCATTATAGGAGAAAACTCAGAGCTGTTACCCTGGGAAAAATTACGTTGCAATAATTGGGTTCCAATAATTGTGGCCAACATGAACTAGAAAAAGCATTTATTTCACAATGAGATTTTCACCCCACTTTCAATTGTTTTACTTCAATGATAGGTTGTAATTTTGTGAATTTTTTGAATAAAAGATAAAAAGGATAAACAATGCAGATTTATTTTCACAGCCGCCTTTGCTCATATTTACCAAGGGTACCAATATTAGTGGAGGGCACTGTATGTATAGTAAGAAAAATGGCTATTAATTTTAAGGTTTGAGATTACATTTTACAGTGTTATTAAATTATTAGTATTTAAAGATTAACTTAACACCATGTTTAACCAGACACAATTTGATAAGATTCCAGCAACAATTCTTTTCACACCAGATGCATTCACAACTACAAGAATCAATCATGTGTGGATAGACTCTTTCTGCAATTTAAATCATTAAGTTAAATGATTTTAACGTTATTTAAAATACATACTCAGTGGCTGTTGCAGTGTTTGCATCTTTGGAATATGCATGTGTTTACATAAAGGTCCCAGTTTGAACGCTATTGTATCTTTTTTATTTTTTTAAGAGCTAAGGTTAACTATTAGTTGTTGCTTTCATTGTGGCTATTAAAGTCATGCATAATGATATACAAACTCAAATTAAATTATTTTAATATCATACAAAATGCCATCAGTATCTAAGCTGTCAGCTGTCTTGTTGCAGAAATAGAAACCATTGAAAAAATCCCTTGTTGTAACATGGAAGAGATATTTTTTAATGGCATCTTGCAGTGCCGCTGGTTTGGGCTCAGTGTTAAGTGAGTGTAAGATAAATGCAAATATAATCTAAATAGAGGAAATGGGCGTGAACAAGTACATATCCAGTATCAACTGGTACAGATAAATTATCGGTACCATATATCGGTACCATATCAGCTATTGACAGTTATTAGTTATTACTATATAATTCTATTATATTATATTATATAATTATATTATATTATATTACAGTTATTATTAAGAAAAATATCTAATAACGGTCAATAGCTGATATGGTACCGATATATTGTGTCTCCCCATTTTAAACCTTAAAGGTGCTGTAAGTTTTTGACTCTACTAAAGCATAAAAATACCATAATATGTTTGCAGATATTTAAGAAACATGCTAAGTTAACATAGGCATACTTGTTTATCTGAAAAACAATGCTACAGTCAGTTATTCTCCTTTGAAAATGGCGTTCCGGTCTGGAATGTTGGTTTGTGTTTTGGTTTGTGAAACCCGCCCACTGCCAGTTTACCCAATTGTATTTCGGCACCCCGGGTTGCCAGTTGGCGGAAAACACAGTGCATTTCATTTCATTCATCGTCATGTGCGCTCGTTCCTGTTGGAGTCGTTAATCTGGCAACCTGCGTGTGCATCAAGTCTGAGGAGGAGGGGCCGGGTGGAAAAAAAACCCCCTCAGGGTTTCCAGGTTTTCTCAGCAAAACTCGCCCAATTGCTACTCAAAACTAGCCCAAAAGTAGCCCAATTGCTTTTCAGGGTGGATCCCCTGGTAAAAATCGTATTCCGGGGGGTAAAATACACATTTTTTGGCGGGGTTCCCCTGTTAAAAGTCGCATTCCAGGGGATAAATATCACATTATTGGGGTCGCCTCAACCCGCGGACATGAAAAACATCCCGCGGAAAGAGTGTTAAAGTAGCCCAATTCTGCGGGAAAACTGCGGACTTGGCAACACTGAAAACCCTCTACAATATTTTGAATTTGGACTGCAATACCTAGTTCAACCACTAGATGTCAATCCTACATACAGCACCTTTAAGCTGTAAACAGTATTTTTTTGTAGCTAAATGTTACAGTTATGTGTTTACATTTAGATTAAGTTTCCGGTGATGTCCAAGATAATCAACTAATGCAGTGGTTCTCAATCCTGGTCCTGGAGAACCCCCAACAATGCACATTTTTGAAGTCTCTGTCTAAAGCCCAATTTATACTTCTGCGTCAGACCTACACTGTAGCCTCTACGCCGTAAGCTGCGCGTCGGTTTTCATTTATACTTCTGCGTCGTCGTCCGCGTCAACGTGCAGTACACGTGCGGACCGCTAGTGTGCAGTGTCCACGGGCATGTTGCTGGTGTAACCCACAGTACCACGGCAAAAGCCAAAGAAGCGCGGCTCATCGGAGAAGCATTATAGCCATGACGGCGGCAAATAAATATCAAATCATTACGTTAAATCATTATTTAAAACTACAAAAAGGGGACAACAACGGAACAGGAGAAGATGGCATTCTTTCAATCTCCACAAGGACGTGTACCAGCAGATCAACATTGTTTGTCGCGGACAACTACTGATGTATAATGCTATGTAGTATAATAAATAAGACACTTGTTCTTTGCTTTGTTTTATTTTAAATAAAGTGTAACATTAAACTATATTACGGTGCTCATAAACGCACACAAAACTCAAGTAGGCCTACATACGGAGGGAGGGGTTCTAGCAGACCAATCACAGCGCTTGCAGTCTGCATAGAATTGACGCGCTGTTAGATTTTTGGAGAGGTGCATGTCAGGTACGGCGTAGGTTACGGCGCAGGCCTGTGCGTCTCTGCGTAGGCTACGGCGTAGGTTCAACGCAGAAGTATGAATTGGGCTTAACCTGACACACATTTAAGGTTTTGGAGTCTACTGATGAGCTGTTGAGCATTGTACAGTGTTGAGGGTTCTCCAGGACCAGGATTGGAAAACACTGGACTAACGAAACATAAAAATTACTTCCAACTTAATATATTTTGGTTTATTCATCTCCATGAGGTTCATAGATTGATAAATGAATTATTTTAAAGGCTTCTTTGAAACTTTTGTTTCAACTCCGATGCAAATTCGTCAGAGCTTGTCAGTTGGTTTGGAGGTGGAATTAGTCAGTTTTCGTCAAGCTGATTCAACATCTGCCCACGTCAGTGATGCAGATTCTTATACCCACAATATGTCAGTTCCGACTTCTGTGGTGCTCATTTAACTGTGATTCATAAAACTTGCTTCCGCCACTGCTTCAACGGCGTGCTTGTGCTAACGACTCGCTTTTGCATACCTCTGCCGACAGTCTGTTTTGAATTCGCTTTTTTGTTTTGTTTTGTTTGCAGCAGCTGCCATGACAGGGGTGGGGGCAGAGGATGACATCCCTCTCTGCGAGAGGAAAACTGTCACTGACTTCTGCTATCTCCTGGACAAGTCCAAACAGCTTTTCAATGGCTTAAGGTCAGTCTCTTCTCAGCGTCTGAGCATTTTGCTGTTTATTTGTGGTCTTGTTTGCCTTCCAGATTGCTGTCTGGGTCCAATCCTGCAGTGACCTCATGTACACTTACTCTCAGCTCAATCTCTTTCTTTCTTGCTTTCTTTCTTTCTTGCTTTCTCGCTTGCTTTCATTTGTTCATTCTTTTTTCATTCTTGCTTTTGTTTTAATTTTCTTGTTTGTTGGTTTTTATTCATTCGTTGTTTGTTTCTTCAGTTTTGTTTTCATTTTTTTCTTTCTCTCACTTGTATGTCCCATGTTTTGTTGTGTTTCTGTATTTGTTCTTTCTTTTTTTCATTCTTGCTTTTGTTTTAATTTTATTTCTTCTTTTTTTTGCTCATGCATTGTTCATTTGTTTCGGTTGTTTTAATTCCTTCAATTTTTTTCTCATTCTTTCTTTCTTTCATTTGTCTTTTTGTTTGTTCATTTATTCATTTGTGTTTGGGTATGACCCATGAGGAGTTCATTTGAATACCAAAGCTTGTTTTCTATTCTCGCAATACCCATAAATCATGCCTTTAACCATATAGTGACAGTGACTAATGTTAGTATCAAATATGGTGACTTACATAACACTGGAATGTCTTATCACAGTTGAGACAACGTTATTTAATAACCAAGTCTAGTCGAGGCGGCCAAATCTTAATTAACCGACAGCAGCTTCAAATACTTTTTAAATTTATGACAGCATTGAGCACATCGCTTGGGTTGCTTTCAGACCACGAAACTAATGGGAGTACCAGCGACAGAATCTAAAACCTTTGGCTGACATAAAGCTCATATTGCCATCACTGTGAGTTACTGGAATCCCATATGAACAAAAACGTGAATGGCGCTCGTATTTTAAGACGTGAAAGAGGATTCAGTCTCAAAATTTAGGTGAATCGAGAAAATATAAAGAGGTAATTTACCCAAAAATGAAAATTGTCATCATTTGGTCTGCCTCATGTTGTTCCAAACAAGTATTGCTGCATTTCTAATGTAAAATGTGAATCTAATGTCTTTTTGGCCATGTGAAAAGTCAGTGGGGTTCAGTGTTGTTTGGACCTTACTGACTTTCAACATGAGGGTGAGTGTGTATATATAGACAGGATATTGATTTTGGATGAACTATTCCTTTAAAATAAGTCAGGGCTTTATCTATAAATGAGCAGGTTCTAATGTCTCGTCTGTGCTGTGCTTTATGCATGTGTTGATGTTTGCCTGTTCATCCGTAGGGAGCTGAGAGCCCTTTATATTTTCCAGTGTCTGGGTGAAGTGAGCTCAGTTTTACATCTGAATGAATCTTCAGCGCTCCTCTTCCACCCCCTTATATCTGCCAGCGTTTGTCTCTGCATTACACACACTCTTAAAAAATGAATCGCGTCACTCCGTGTTTATCACCATTTCTCAGTGGCCAGTAGGTTGCGTTTGAGTTAATCAGTCATTTTTAGCTAAGACTATTTATAGGACAAGTATGTCAGTAGCTGTGGGCTCTATCTCTCTCTTTTTTAGCTTTCTCTCTCTTTCTTCCCCATTCTTTTTTTTCTCTCTTTTCTTCTTGTCTTCACAATCTGTATTCCTTCCCTTGTCTCTTATCTCTGTTTCCATGTCCTGTCCTCATGTACAGGGTGTGTGTTTGTTACATTTGTATTGCATAAGCGACTGAGACTGCTACAGTCCAGGAGGTTGTTTCATAGACTAACCCACATGTTCTGACATTCATATATTCATGCAGTAGGTTATTTGCGCATCAAGGAAATTTGTTTGTTAACCTCATGTCTACCAAAACGGGAACAAGCAAAAATGGTCAAAAATAAGCTAAATCGGGAAAAAACAGCACTCTTGCTTCTATGATGTTGTTAAACTATGATATGATGTAAATGTAAGACAAAAACCCATGCAGGGGCATTTTTTTGCCTTCATATCTTGAATATTAGGGAAATAAAACTGCATTCATAAGCTACATCATGTCAAGCCGTTGTTCTTCATCATGTTTGTCAGCAACTGCATGCAGTGTAAAATGACATACAGGTCTAGGCGGGGCAGTGTGCATTAAAATTCGTTAATTTGAATCCATTATTTTTTTTCATAATTAATCACACCAAATTAACACAAATCAACAGCACAGAAAAAGATATTTCCTTGCCTTAAGGCTTTTAAATTTTGAAATCTGAAATCTCTCTGAAATTGATAAGCGATACACGTCTCTACTGCATTTGGGATATTTTCAGTTTGTGTATCGCGTTGCCAAACAGAATCAACTAATGCTATGAAAAAAACCCAATACTTCCACTGACATTTTTCAGCGTTAGTATTGTAGCATTAGTCCAAGCATTGTGATGCATTTAGTCCTCGTTATTTATGCATGAAGGATTTCATATGATGCTCTGTACATATATAAATGTGCATGTATATGCATTTATGTTTTATTAATGATAGCCTTAATGATAGCTCGTGTCTATATAAATACAGGACTAGATGCTTGTTATGAGGCCACGCCCCCATGCCCTGTTTCTCCATGCTAATTAGGCTGTCTAACCAGTAGCGGCCTACTTCTTCATTTGACGCTTAGCAACACCCTGTAGAGTTCAGTAATGAAACAGCTATTATTAATTGGTCTCATTTCCTTACCTAATACTTCCACTACTTGATAGCTCTCACTATCTTTCACCTCTTTGGTATCTCTTTAGTAAACAAGTTTGACTCAGTAGAGACATTTACTGTATAGTGGCTTTTATAGTGATATTTTCATATTCACATTAATATTCTTTATCAGCATGTAACAGAGTTTTAAAAAAATGCAGACACACATACAAACACATACACTACTGTTAAAATGTTTAGAGTCATTAAGAATTTCTTTTTAAAAAGAAATTAATATTTTATTCAGCAAGAACACATTAAATGGATCAAAAGTAACAGTGAAGACATTTACAATGTTATTTCAGTTTATACCATTTCATATAAACTTTATATTCATGGAAGAATCCTGAAATGTATCACAGTTTCCACAAAATATTAAGCAGCATCTGAAGCATCACGTACACTGAATACTGGAGGAACAGCTGCTGAAAAATGACCTTTGCCTCAGGAATATATTACATTTTAAAATGTAAAAAAATACTTTTTAAAATTATAATAATATTTCACAATATTGCAGTTTTTACTTCCTTTGAACCCGGAATTTTGAACGGTATTGTATGTGTATGCCATCATAGCTATGTTCAATTAAAAGAAAAATGTTTTGGAAATCAATGTATATTATTTCTCAATATGTATATAATATTCCTAGAAATGTAAATATTTTAGATACCTAATATTTTTAGATTTAGATTTTTAAAAAAAATATGAATATCAATAGAATTACTCACTGCCATGTAGTGTTAGTAGACTTTCCTAAACTAACTTTTTTGTTAATGTCAGTTCCAGAATAAATTCCAGAGTAGCGCAATCATCAAAACACGGGAATATAAACGGCCTCAGCCATACAGCATGCAGATATAATACTGCCATGTTTCTCGACTACACCACATCTGACCCCATCTGCACACACACCATCCTGGCTCCCTCCTTTCCTGCCTTTCCTAATTTACAGGTCTGTCCCTGGCTGTGCTCTGCCAGTGAATCTGTCTTATGGGTATTAATACTGTCAGAGAGGATGGGAAATTAATGGTGCATGTAGTGAAATTAAAGCCCTGCCTAATGACTGCACCTATCTCCTTCCTGACCTTGTCTCTCGCAGTCCACAAGGGCACCGGGGTGAACCATAAATCTCACAAATCCATCTCTATAATCTTACTGTGTGTGTGTGTGTGTGTGTGAATGCACGTTATCAATGAAAGCTGCAAAGATAAAATGTGCGCGTGTTCACGCTACAGCCGATTCTGCATGAATGAAAGGAGGTGTGTCTGTGCCGTGGGTGTTTCGTTGTTTTGCGTGGTGTGTGTGCGTGTGTGTGCATGCATTGTGTATTGGCCAACTCAAGGTTATGCCTGGACATGATTTATTTTTGACGTTCATTTTTGTCTCCACGCCTTTCCCTGCATGGCCCGTTACAGGTTCATAAAAGATGCATCATCTACTGTAATCGTGTGTGAGCGTATGTAAATGAGGGCCTTTGCATTTACCTGCTGTATTCCTTCCCCAGTCCCTGCTTCTGTTGTCATAGCAACCCTCTGATGATAGCAATAGGGCCTAGAGGTGTTTTGGGTGGGTTCAGGGGGAAAAGGACGGGAAAGGAATAAAGAGCGAGTAGAGGCAGAGGAGGCAAAAGAGCTACTTCTCCAGCTGATTGCCATAGCTCATCAAATTCCTTCACATCATCGGCACTATGACTCACCACAGCCCTGCCCAAACACTCTCACCCACTCGCACTTTCTGACTCTCTCTGATTGCTCTGTTTTTGCTCTCTCCCACCGCCAATGTCTTCACAGCATTGCTATGATGATGCTAATTAAGTGCATGACAGCCATGACCACTTGTATATTTGGAAGGCTCATCTGGTGTTGTCCACATGACGTCCTGCGATAGGAGTGTCAAGGCAGAAGGGCAGAAATGGCTTATGTAATGATATGCGGGTATCAAGGTTGCGGGATTGGTTTGAACACAAACTTGATATTGTAGTTATTAAAACAAACCGGTGATTAAAGCAGTGAGTCACAGGACCTTGATCATATTCACAAAGCAAATTCATTTGCATAGAAGTCTGTTAATATAGGGAAAATGACATTTACCTCATATAGTCTCATTTTCAATGCAGTTATAAATGAATAAAAATAAATTATAACATTTCAGAGGATAGTTCATCCAAAAATGAAAAATTTGTCATATATGCACTCTCATGTTCTTCCAAACCTGTATTACTTTCTTTTTTCTGTGGAACATAAAAGGAGACATTTTGAGAAATGTATCAGTGGTTGTTTTTTTGGCTATACAATGGAAGTCATTGGTCACCAAAGCTGTTTGGCTACCAGAATTCTTCAAAATATCTTTTGTGTTCTGCAGAAGAATCAGTTGTTTCTATTGTAGAAGTCTCTGTTTGATTGTTTACTACATACATTTGTATCAAATTAATTGTGATAAGATTTTCTGGTGGTAAAGGGATAGTTCACCCAAAAATGGAAATTCTGTCACTAATTACTCACCCTCATGTCGTTCCAAACCCGTAAGACCGTTGTTCATCCTCAGAACACAAATGAAGATATTTTTGATGAAATCCGAGAGCTTTCTGACACTGCATAGACAGCAAGGGTGCTACCAAGTTCAAGGCCCAGAAAGGTAGTACGGACATTGTTAAAATAGCCCATGTGACATCAGTGGTTCCACCCTAATTATATGAAGCTACAGGAATACTTTTGTGCGTGACAAAAAACAAAATAATGACTTTATTCTACAATTTCTTCTCTTCCGTGTCAGACTGCAATGTGCATTCATGAGAGTATTTTTAACGATGTCCTTACTATCTTTCTGGACCTTGAACGTGGTAGTTGCATTGCTGTCAATGGAGGGTCAGAAAGCTCTCAGATTTCATCAAAAATATCTTCATTTGTGTTCTGAAGATGAACAAAGGTCTTACGGGTTCGGAACAACATGAGGGTGAGTAATTAATGACAGAATTTCCATTTTTAGGTGAACTATCCCTTTAAGACAGTCAAGTCAAATTTATTTGTATAGCACTTTATAAAATACAGATTGTTTCAAAGCTGTTCACCATAATAAACAAGAAAATAACAGTATTAAGGTTGCAGAGTTCCTTAATTATGAATTGAATACAATTTCGGCTGTAAAACATTGTCATTATGGTTATTCAGCTATCATGAGGGTCTTGTTTTCAGTTATTTGTTCAAATTGTCCTTGTTTGAGACACTCCTTTAAAGTCTGCTTGAAATTACATTTCACCACATCTGTTTTTTAAATGCATATCATCATTAATCTCCAATCAGTCAGTCTGCTTGAACCTCACTCCTTTCTTACAATTAGCTTTCAGCTTACATTCAGCCGATCTACCTCCATCCACTTAACAACAGAGTTTCACTCAGATGCACATCACAGTACGGACATAAAGATCTGTACATTGTGACTTTAAGTTGTCATATGAACAGGATAATTCCGGAGTCACACCTATTTGTAAATCCGTTTTCAATCCCAAATACTGATTGTATGAACACAAACACTCGTAATTTAATGGCTTTAATTCCTAAACTGATAAATTGATGCTTCAGTACCAATGAATGGGGAGAATGCATTATTAAACTGAATTTGGCTGTCTCTTGTTTGTTCTCTCACACTCCTGCAGGGATCTGCCTCAATATGGACACAAGCAGTGGCAGTCCTATTTTGGACGAACATTTGACATATACACCAAGCTGTGGAAGTTTCAGCAGCAGCACAGGTCAGCCCTCTAGATGGATCTATTTTTGAAATAGAAAGGTCTGTTTTTACCAAAAGCACAAAAATAAAGCAGGTTCTTTGGCTTAGAACTACATAAGACTGAAGATTTAACATGCTTGATCAAACTTCCCTATGATAGCTCCTCTGCACCAATGATGTCAACATTAATGACAGATGGTTTCTTATTTGGTTTTGCATTACTGGACAATAGACAAGTCCTGGACAACCGATATGGTCTCAAGAGGTGGCAGATAGGTGAAGTGGCCTCAAAAATTGGCCAGCTGTACTACCATTACTAGTAAGGAGCTTTTTTTTTTTTTTTTTAACACAACTCTTTATTCAGCTTGTTTCAAACGGTGTGTTTTAGATATATTTTTTTTTATCTTCTTCAGCCTCCGCACTTCAGAAACAAGCTACCTTAATGAAGCCTTTTCTTTTTATTCGGCCATTCGCCAACGATCATATTACCACCAAGTCAACAAAGAAGACAGGTGAAAAAAGAAGCTGCTGTACAATGAACTGTGATGAGCAAAGTTGATACTTTTTTATTTTTATTTAATATGTTCTTGAAAGTTCTTTGAAGTAATATACTTATGAGCAAAAGTAAAGATTTCAAAAACGTATGTATGTCTTCAGTTCATTAATTTTGCCGTGTCCTTTGCGCAGGCCAGAGCTGGTTGTAAAAAAGCTGAGGTATTATGCTCGCTTTATCGTTGTTTGTCTGTTGCTCAACAAGATGGACCTGG
>JAFVLL020026767.1:0-38882 GCA_021397915.2 Tor tambroides
TAACACTCCAAAGAGAAAGGAAAACTTGAAATCACATCATATGACCCGTTTAATGTGTCCTTGCTGAACAAAAGTATTAATTTTAAAAAAATAATCTTACTGACCCCATACTTGTGAACGGTAGTGTATGCTTTTATAAAATGCCAACAATATAAGACAGTAGATTAATTAAAATACTATTCCTCTGCCAAAATAAATACTGTTCAAACATCATGGTTTAGTTTCTGAACTAAACTATAAAAATATGAACTCAGATACTTTGTATTTACTATGGCTGTGTGTCACTGTAGTTACAGATGTTAGTCGCTATCTAGAGAAGCAGCTTTACTTTAGCTGTGTGTCCACAGATGTTACTCATTCCATTTCTATATATTGTGAAATAAGCTCACGCAATTTACATATCAGCTGAATGCTTTGTTTTTTTTTTTCCAAAGCTATTTTTAAAACATTTACTGCATGGATAAAAAATTCTGCTACACATATCAGTCAAAATTGCACTGAGGAGAAAACAACAACAACAACAAAAAACATTAATCTCTTATAAATTGTCAACAAATCCTTTACATTTTACTGGTATTCAGATCAGAATAAGAAAAAAATATCAGAATAAATGTATATAACTATAAAACGATAGTACTAAATTATGTATGCAACTATAAAATATAACTACTAATAATGGCATTCGTTATAAATAACATATAAACATCTACCAATGCTATAAATGATGTTTTGTGTGCATGTGAGAGACTCATCAGATATTGTCATTGTCACTGTGGGAAAAACTATGGTCATTTTTGGTCATAAAGATAGGAATAAAACATCATTTGAAACTGTAAAGGCTTTACTTTAATCTATGTATACTCGGAACAAAACTATACCTTTGTAAAATAATGCAAGCAAACAGGATGCACTTTCCTTAAACTTTTGGAAAAATGAAACGAAACAGACTTGTTTTTTTCCCTTTTGAGGAGTAATATTAATTAACTACAT
The DNA here is from genome assembly GCA_021397915.2 of Tor tambroides. Taxonomy (NCBI): domain Eukaryota; kingdom Metazoa; phylum Chordata; class Actinopteri; order Cypriniformes; family Cyprinidae; genus Tor; species Tor tambroides. The sequence goes on from JAFVLL020026767.1 coordinate 991, forward strand.
GTATTTACTATATGGTTAGGGTTAGGATTAGGGTTACGTGCATGTAATTATGCATAATTGATTGTTATTATAACTAGGGATGCACAATTTTGGATATTGGATTTTGCCAATATCTGATATGCCGATATTTTTTAACTCATTTTGGCCGCTTACCGATATATTTTCTTTTGTTTGGAAACAACAGCAAGTCTCTCCTGTGTGGAAATTATAAGCAAATTATTTTACATTTTGGTTCGTTTTTAACAAGAACTTATTTGTTAGAATTGAATAAACAATAATGAAGTTCTTTTAAAAATATATAAACTGTATATCAATCGCTGCATTGATTTTTCAGAAAGATTCAGTAGTAACCTTAACGTTTTATTTTAAGATTTAACATTTGTAGATTGTCTAAAGCAAAAGAGAAAAATCGTTTAGACCTCATAATTTGTTTAAAAAATATAACATATTACACATTAATAAATAAATCAGTGTATATAAAATTATTTAATGTACAAATGTCATGTTATTCATGTAAGCTATAGATTCTGACCTTTAAATCAAAACATACTCATCATTTTATGACATCAATTACTGCTTAATTTAATCAGAAACACATTCTAAATGTTATTTGTGTTTTTTACTTTCATTTTATTAGAAGTAGGCCAACAGCGCCCCCTACGGAATTAAAACTCTTTATGTAATGGGCATTAGGACCCTGGGGGGAAGGCTGCTGCTGCACATACTATTACTGTTTATCATACACCGAAGGCGTCATTCTGTACTTGCGTTCTCAGTTTAAATGCAGCGATCCAAAACAGTGAACCTAATCACCATTCAGGCAAAACTTTGCTTCAAGAATGAGCCACACTGCTGACATGATCTAATCGCTAGCACACCCAGAGCACATGTGAGTTAAGGTATTCTTCCTCTTAATGGCAAGACGTATGGGCATAATTTTTCATATGGGGCCGATGCCGATATTTACATTTTAAAGCCATTATCGGCCGATTCTGATATCGGTCCAATAATATCGTGCATCCCTAATTATAACAGTAAGTACATGTAACATGTAACAAGGGCACCTTAAAATTAAGTGTTACCAAATTTAACATTGTAATTTTGTCAGTTAACAAAATAGGAAATGGGAAATGAACATCATAATGTTTAAGAATTAGCTCAGTCAGTGGAGAGTAGGTGGACTTTAGTGGCTGTTTGAATGCAATCAGGTCGAATGCATTTTCAGTTACCTCTGGAAGTGGTCAAAAGTGGACAAGCTCAAAACGTTTTAGTTCCGTTCACACCTGTATTTAGCGTCGTCGACCAAAACACATCTTAATATCAGTTGTAAACGAGGCCTGACATCCGTCATCAGTCCCAAACACTGACTGTGTAAATGTGACCATAGTGACCCTGTAGCCTGTGCAATTCTGTTTTATAACTTTGTAGTTTTATGAACTTTTCAAACTTTGAATGTACTTTCAATAGCCCGGAGCAGTGATTGCAGTGGAGGAATAGAGAAATGTGTCTTGGCATTTTGCATTTGGTGGTAAACAGTTTTTTTTTTCTAATCTCAGTTTTCTTCTGACTACATTTCCTTGCTGCTGATAGTGGAGTGAGAAACACTGGGCAGAAGCGTACACATGGAAAGTGCAGTGTTGTTTATGTTAATGCATGTCTCCGTCAGGTACCGAGAAAGTTCGTCAAGCTCAGAGCTGTAAACATCTCCATGTGGTGAATCCTGAATGGTTGTGGGCCTGTTTGGAGCGCTGGGAGCGAGTCGAGGAGCAACTCTTTCCTCTCAAAGAGGACTATAACAAATCACACAGGTATTTATCTCTCACAGTCTCTCTTTCTCTTCTCTTCTGTCTGTCTGTCCTGCTTTTCTTTATTCTTTAAGTTCACTTGTGCCTTTCAGCATAAAGATTGTAAAAACAACATTCTGTTTTGTCGGTATTTTCTGTCGTGACTGCTGAACTTTTCATTGTGCTTTTTACTCGCTGAACTGCAACAGTCATGAATAGAATATGACAAAACCTTGGCAAGAAATCTTTCAGCTTGTACTGACTCCTGCAGTATTAAAGAATTATTAGATTAATGAGTTACCCAAAAATGACTCATTTTGTTCCAAATGCACATGACTTTCCTCTGTGGAACACAAAAGGAGATGCCTAGCAGATTGTTAAAGGAAAGTGAACTGTGTCCAGGACTGACTCATGCAAGATTTTCAGTCTGTTTATTTACACAGTTGTCGTTTGGCTTCAGAAGGCTTTATAAGCACATAACTAACTACACTATTGAAATGAACTACCTTTGTTGCCTTTTTATTACCTTTTGTTTGACCTTTTGTTACCTAAAACACTATGATAGAATCGACAGACAGATGACAGAATTTTCATTTTTTGGTGAGCTATTCTTTTAATGTTAATAAAACAACAAAACACAAAGAGAAAAAGCACTCACTGCTCTTAACTGAAGAACTTTAATACAGTTGCTTTAATAAAAATCAGTGTATAATAGATGTATATAGTGTATAAAGTGTTTTATTTTAATATTCGTTAGTGCTAAATACACCTACTGAACCTGAAAAATAAAGCACTGTTTGTTTTATTTTGTGTATTTGTAATGTGTATCTTTGTTCTTATTTTCTAATAACAAAGATAAAAATAATGAGAAAGATTTTTATCTTCACCCACTTTAGCCTAAATATCTGCCGTTGTTTTTTATTTTATATTTTGTTACTTTGAAAAGCTTTGTTTTTAAAATAGGCAAAATGACAAAACTGCCTACTTGTTATAAACAGAACAGTATCATCTGTTGGTGGGGACTCTATTATTGTTATTGTTTTAGTTATCCTAATAATTATTGTTTTTAGTGTGAACCAACCTTTATGGTGCCTTTTATGTGCTTTTTATTTTCTTTATTTCTGCTGTTCCATAAGCGCCACCTGCTGTCAGAGAGTGAATTTGCATTTTCATTCAGCCCTTCTGCTGTTTTTGTTTCGTTCAGATGTTTTATATAGTATAGTTTGTTTGTTTATATGAAGAGATTTGTTTTATTAGTATTATTTATTTATTTGATTTGGGATTTGTTTTAAAATTTCAATTTAGTTTTGTTATTTGACAAATTTCAAGTTTACAAATAAATGTATAGCATTTTGTCTGAGAAATAATAAAAGAAATTCTAAATGAAAAGTTGTCATCTTAAATCTCATTTTGTTAAAAAAAAATTGTGGGAAAATCGTATCGTGAAATTAGTATCGTTAAGCGTATCGCTTCGTGAGTTGAGTGAGTCGTTACATCCCTACTAAAATTCCAAAAGAATTGTCTAGTTTTATTGCTACTATAGTACTTCACTCGTCCCCACCTCCAACTGTTGGGGGTCATTTTGGACCCGAAAAGTAAATGTAAAATTTTTTTATTTTTAAAAAAAATTTTTTTAAAGCTTAGGAGGATTTATTTTTAAGATTAGAAGTTAAATATAACGTCTTTTAATTGTAGGAGCAGTAGTCCTGCCACGTTTCAAGACATCCCCGGGTCCGTCCTGAAGCCTCTGTTCCAGGCCCCTCCTGTCCAGCAGAAGCCCCTGCCAGCGCCGGAAATGCGGACGTATGACCCAGTCACTGGCAAACTGATCCGCCGGGGTCCTCAGGCCTCCCGTCCACCCACTTATCTGCACTCGCACGGATCGTCTATGTCGGCCAAGGGAGATCTGTCCAGCCTCAGGTACTTCATATGTTTTGTGCATTTATGTTTGGTGCAGTTCATACTAATGTTCATCAAATGCAGTCACTGAATATCTGATACAGTAATGAACTCAAGGTTGTATCAGAATCATGAATATGTCTTACGGGTCTTTTTTTGAAGATTCTGCACAATGCATAACATTTTTTATTTCTTAAGAGCAAGGGAATGTAATGTTGTATTTTATAATGTTTGATTATATATTTATTAGGCGTCTGTATGAAAGTCCAGTGGGAAATGTGCTTGGTTGGTAAGAACTTCCCTGATGGCTTTTAAGCGGTCTGTAGCCCGTATGCTGTGCTTGCCTTTTTTTTCCCAGCTCATATTGAATTTCTCATGCAGTCTATTTCACATTAATCTCTAAGCTCTAAATAAAATCTGCGAGAAATAAAGCATTGCGCCTTGGCAGCTCTGAGATTGTGAAACAGAAATTATTAGCAAATTTCATCAGCACCTTTGGCCATTGCTGTGACAAGGGAATAATAAAAACAAGCCTGTAAATGCTGATCGAAAGTGAGGAAGAAAAACGCACCTCCTGTGTCAGCATCTGATGAGGAGAGAAATAAATTAGAAAAGAAATAGTTCACCTTAGGAGCAGTCATTATTTACTCACAAGTTGTTCCTCTATGACTCTCTGCAGTGGACTATAGGAGGAAAACTTTTAAAGAATATCTGCCCACTTTTTTCAGTATAATAAAAATTGCATAGACCATTAATGATATGTTAATGATGCTTTTTTTTAGTGCTGAGCTCCATACCCAATTAATTTTAAATGTATGTAAAAGAGTAGTGATTGTTATTTTTGGCGAAAAGAGTTTTGCAGGGTCATTCATTCATTCATATATTTTTGATTTTTATGAATTTTTTATTGACATTTAGTTTTTTTTTTAGTTTTTTTTTTTAAGCTGCAGTCCAAAAATTTTCCAAGATCAGTTTTTGAACAGGTATATAACCAGCCAGTGTTCAAAACTATCTCCTTACCTTACGCCAATTCACAATGGAATAATGGAATAATGTTTTCTAATTTGAGTGGTACTGCTAGGCACTGTGGGAAATATGAGCATGCCGCCATTCTGCGTCATTGTCACATCTGTAAACATAAAAAAGGAGTCCCAGCTAGTAGGCTATATCGCATGTGATGATGCTGCAGGTAGCGGCTCATTTATTGCCTTTTCTCACAGCAACTGGAATAATTAAATTTATCATTTTGATGGCAGATTGTAATCCAGAAAGGATTGTGTGTTAATGAAACACATGTAAGTGACTGAAATTAGATTATATTCCTGCTTTAAATGTGCATCTGATTACAGATACATGGGATTAAACAAGATTTGTATTTTAAAGTGAACCAATTCTAAAGATCATTAATTTGCTTTTTGGGTTAAATGAACAATTTCTTTATATAAAATTCGAATGGTATGACAATTAGAGATTATACTGTGCAGAACTTGAAATCTACAGGTCACACTAATACACACTATATACACAGTCATGCAGTGTTGACGTTAACATTAATAATAATTTGCACAGTTTGATGTGATATGAGCTAAGTGATTTTTTTGGATTAGATATTATCACCATCGGTAGACATAGAATCAAGACGTAGAATCTGTGATTCCTAAGTGTAAGTATCCACACCAGACACATACTCCTCAAAACATTAGATTCATCCGCGCTGAGGAGCCGTGGTGACCCACTTAAAGGTGATTCCGTAAATAACTGCAATTGCAGGTTTCAAACAGAGATGGCGATAAAGATGCAAAACTTACGGACTGCAGCTTTATGTATACAATTTAATAATTTTGAAGTTTATTTTTAAATTTAAAAAAAAAAAAAAAAAAAAAAAATATATATATATATATATATATATATATATATATATCAGGGCCTGGTTAGGTTTTTAAGCACAGGAAATTCACACATGATCATGAGAGGGATTTAGATTCTAGGGGGGATAAATTTATTATCGGGCTAAATTAATCATCTTGTTTATTTATACTATACAGTTTCCCAACCTGTCTTGGTTTTCTAAAGAATTATAACTAAATTTGTCATGCTCTCTTTCAAATAGACATTAGAACATGATAAAAAAACTATATAAGAATCACTTTTTATATTCCGTTTCAGTTGAATTTCTTTTTGTTTGTTTTAAAAAAAACTTTATACAAACCCACCCTTGCTCATATTCAAATGACATTAAAACTATATATTAAGGTCTCACTGTTTTCAGTGTACTTTACATGGGTTTCAGATCAATTCCATTTCTTTTTCTGGCTTCATACCAAATAGTCATGCTCTCATTACTGTTCCAACATAAGAACTCTTGTTCTATTATATATTAATGTCTCTAGTTTCAGTGTCACTTTCTGTTTCAGTTCAATTTTGGTACCTTTTTTCCATTGCTTGTGACTTTTGCATAACAATAGGCGCATTGGACTTGAAGCAGCGCTGTAGAATGATCACTGTATGACATCAGAAAATATAAGAGCGATAAGAGGAAACAGACGGATCCATTAGATGCTCTAGCGGATTCAAGTGAAACTAGCATATTGATGAAAACAAGTAAAGCGACATGATCCATATTCCAAACAATCAAAAGTTCACTTGAACTAGAATTAATTTGAAATTTTTGGATAACAAATTTAAAATAGCTCAATGCTTCATATTTTAGATTTTCTTTTTTGTGCCTTCTGAATAAAAAAGAAATGTCTCTACTTTCTTATCCAAATAATTTCCCCCTAGTTTAGCTGTTGTAAAATAATCTAATCAAGTGTTATATTTAACTATTTAAAGAAAAAAAGCTCTCAAAGTTCTAAAAACATTTCAGTGAATGGTCTTTATTCCTGGTATAATTAAATAACACAAGGACAAATATTATGCAAGCTGTTGGCGTCTGCCGTTGAAACATGGGTAGATGCAGAGATGATGGCAGTCAATGAACAGGAATCTATTTTATCTCATGTCATTCATGTTAACTTTCGATAAAATGCACATTTTAAGATGAGATGATGTTGTTTTATTCGCGCTTCGCTGCTGCTGTGTTGAGTCGGCAGGCGCGCTCTATCCACTCACACACTATAAAGAACATTTAATGTTTGAGTTTCGGGATTAAAATAATATAATTTGGAAGCCGATGCTATCTTCACAAGCAGCTCATTATGACTCAGAATATTAGAGCGCGTGACACAGGCTTGTGTGAATCAGTGCGACGCGGGCCGATGCTCTGCTACAGGACTCAACGACAGAGAAGGCCGGTGCAGCGCTGTTTAAAAAAAAAAAACAGGCTGTTTGAACCAGTGATTTATTTTTTTCGCGTCGGTAGATGTATTTAATCTGAGATGAAGGAAATATGTTGTCAGAATTTCGCCATTATAAAAGTTAAACTGAGAATGGTTTAGAGTATACGCGATCCCCGCAATCCCGCATAGGAAATTGAAGCCCCTGTATGTATATTATATATATATATATATATATATATATATATATATTAGTGCTGTGTGATTATCGCATCCAAAATAAGTTTTTGTTTACATAATATATTTGTGTATACTGTGTATATTTATTATGTGTATATAAATACAAACACATACATGTATATATTCATGAAAAATATGTTGTTTATATGTTAAATATATTTATATATATATATATATATATAATATAAAAGATAAGAATATAAATATATACATTTAAATACATGTAAATATTTTCAAAATAAATACTGTATGTGTGTGTATTTATATATACATAATAAATATACAAAGTACACATACATATATTATGTAAACAAAAACTTTATTTTGGATGCGATTAATTGTTTGACAGCACTAATATATATATATATATATATATATTATAATATATATGTGTGTATATCTATGCACACACATATACATACATATACATACACACTGCCGGTCAAAAATAAAATAAATAAAGCAGCACAACGGTTTTCAACATTGATTATAAATCAGCATGTTAGAATGATTTCTGAAGGATCATGTGAAACTGAAGACTGTAGAAATGATGCTGAAAATTCAGCATTGAGAAATAAAATATATTTTGAAGTATATTAAAATAGAAAACAGTTGTTTTAAATTGCAATAATATTTCACAAAATAACAGTTCTTTTCTGTATTTTTGATCAAATAGATACAGCCTTGATGAGCAGAAGAAACTTCTTTAAAAAAACATTAAAAATCTTACTGATCCCACACTTTTGACCAGCAGTGAATATGTATGTGTGTGTATGTATGTATGTGTATATATGTGTGTGTGTGTGTGTGTGTGTGTGTATATATATATATATATATATATATATATATATATATATGGGCTGCACGATATATTGCATGCGATTGTCATGCGCATCTCGTCAGTAAAGCCGGTTCTGTGATTATTATAAATCTCCATCACCTGCTTTCAAATGGAGCGGCATTTAATACACAGAGCCATAGTTCACCGACAAGCTATGCAATTCGCGCTCTGAATCGCCTGCGATATTGAACGTGATATTGCGTAGCTATATCATATTTACATGTGCCCTTCAGCAATTAGGAAATATAGCCTACAGAAATTGAATAAAGCTATCAAACACTAAATTCTAAATTATATATAGATGAATCCTTAAAGCTATAAATGTTATTGATTTCCTTTTTTTTTTTTTTTTTTTGTTCTTTGATGAACAGACATCACAGCAGCTGGGTTATTAGGTTATTTTTCGCTGCCATTTCTTTAAGAGCTGCCGCTGCTGAACATGATGCAGATCTGACACATCGTATTTTCTCTCAAATCTCTTTACCTTTTCTGACACACTTCAGGTCTTAAAGTCTCTGCTAATGAGCTGACGAGTTGAATCGAGTGTTAGATGAGGGAGACAGTGCTAGGATGCTCCAGGACAGTTTTGAAAACCATTTCAGAGACATGTTCTTAAATGTGATTCATATATAACACATTACATGTATGTGCAGATTTAAGGCAGCTTTAATCACATTTTTGGTAACTTCATTTTTTTTTTTTTATTCAGACACATTTAACATCACTACACAATATAAGAGAAAAAAAAAAGACATACAATAACATACAGACACACGATGCCAATTTTACAGTTCACATAATTAATAGTTCAAAAATTACATAGCTTTATAGGATATAAAATCCTGCCTTCAACAGATATTTCTAACTACCCAAAGTCATCTTCACACACATATAATGATCACTCCTCCAGTCCAAAGAAATTAATAAAAGGTGACCACAATTCCATGAACGACCTAATATTCTTCCTAGATACGGCAGCCATCCGTTCCATTACCATGTGCTCTAATAATAGATTTAACCAATGGTGAATATTTAAAAATTGCTTAGTTTTCCAATGTTGGAGAATAGCTTTCTTTGCCAGAATCAGGGCAATATAGACCAATTTTACATAATGTGATGCAACATCTATCTCCAAACCTATTCCTAACAAGCAGAATGCTGGAGAAACTGGTATTTTTATATCAAGTAACATGTGCAATTTCTCTATAACCCCCAACCAAAAATTCTGAACAGGAGTGCAATACCATAAGGAGTGAAGGTAAGTGTCTAGAATACCAAGATTACATTGATTACATATGGGTGAATTAGTAAAACCCATTTTATACTTCCTGTGTTGTGTAATATGTACTCTATGCAGAATCTTATATTGAATAATTTGTAAATTAGAATGATCAATCAAAGAAAACATGTTTTTACAAATATGTGTCCATGTATTGAAATCATGGGAGAAAGACATATCCAAGTCCCATTTTTCAATACGTAAATGCATCAAATTATCTATACCTAATAATAATTTGTATAATTTAGATAACATTCTTTTTGATGGTGTAAGTATTCTAAACTGAGTAACAAATGTAGAAGGTTGAAGCGTATTATCCTTAATATTTACTTTGCTTCTGATAACTTCCTTCGTATGTAGATATTGAATAAATTCTCCTCTTGGAATAGCATAATTAGCTGTTAAATCTTCAAAGGAAATAAACGTGTTATCACAAAATAAATGATAAAGATGAGATATGCCACATTGATTCCAATTACTGTAAAAAAGAGGTTTCTTATTAAAATAAAAATCAGGATTACACCAGATTGGAGAATATGTACATGGGTCCATTGAAGAATTAGTTATATTTTTAATTTTCCACCAATTTTTAAGAGTTGTAGAGATTAATTTATTTTTGAAACAATTATGTTTTTTAATCGATATTCCAATAAAAGGTAGATCACTTAATTTAATATCCTTACTATCATGTTGTTCTAAATCCATCCATGCCTCATTATATAAATCATTATGTATCCACTTATTAAGAAATTGTAACCGATTTGCCAAGTAATACATTAAAAAATTTGGAGCATCTAAGCCCCCCTGTGATTTATTTTTTTGTAAAGTGGACAAACTAATTCTAGCTTTCTTATTTTTCCAATAAAAACCAGATATAATTGAGTTTAATGATTGGAACCATTTAGAAGGAGGCTCAAATGGGATCATTGAAAATAAATAATTAATCTTAGGGAGGATTTTCATTTTGACAGTTGCTATTCGCCCTCCAACATTTTAAATCATTACTAATTTTCGTTAATACCGAAGAATAATTTAACTGAGCAATTTCTAAAAGATTTGAGGAAATGATTACACCCAGATATTTAATATTATCTGTAACAGTCAATGATAATAAGGGTTGGGGTGCAAAATTCCGCAAATTTACTGTAACTGGAAGAATTGTTGATTTTGTCCAATTTATAGTGTAATCAGAAATCTGTGAATATTAAGGTATAGTCTTAAAAAGTTCCGTTAAGGAGTTTAATGGATCTTGAATACACAACAATATATCATCTGCATATAAATTTATTTTATGTTCCATATTTACGATAGATATGCCTTGTATATTTACATTTTGGCGAACTGCCGCTGCCAATGGCTCAATAAAAATAGCGAACAGCAAAGGAGATAAGGGACATCCTTGTCTAGTACCTCTTTGCAATAAGAAACTACGAGACAACATTCCATTCGTTATTACTGATGCCATAGGTTCATTATAAATAATCTTAATCCACTGTATAAACGAATCTCCAAAACCGAATTTTTCCAAAACAGTAAAAAGAAATTTCCAATTAACTTTGTTGAATGCTTTTTCAGCATCTAGGTACACTATTATTGCCTGTATTTGATTATGTTGAGATACATCAATTATATTAAAAAGTCTTCTTAAATTACCTGAAGAATGACGACCTTTAATACGACCTTTAACATTTTTGGTAACTTTATGACTTAACTTACCATGACATCGGTACGACATTGACGCATGCATGTCGTTTCTTTCGCGCGCTTGATATCAAATGATACAGGCTGCAGCGCGCGTCTGCACATTTGTGCTTGCAATTGAAGAAGCACACAGTTCGATTACTGCGCTCGTCTGACTCACGCCTGGCGCTGAGGCAAAGTGAAGCATGCGTCTGAAACGTCTCCCGTTTGATGTGGTCGTACAGACGTTCTGTGACTAAATAATGCACTTCTTATCAAGAAAAATGAGACGGAGGCAGCAATTGTGAGTGAGTGGCCAACACTAGCCCCGCCCCTGCATTAACGGCGTTAAATGTTTTTAACGTGTTAAACTGAAAAAATTAATCGCCTGCGTTAACGTGCTAATTTTGACATCACTTATATGTGTGTGTATATATATGTATATGTGGTGTGTGTGTGTGTGTATATATATATATATATATATATATAGTTTATTATTGTACATTTTTCTCACATTTTAAAACACAAATCTGCACTAGCGTTTAATTTGTGGTCATTAATATTTTTATTTTTAAAGAAATTGAAACTTATGTAGCGAGGACATGCTAAACTGATCAAAAGTGGAAAGACATTCACATAGTTCAAGAAGATTTTAAATAAATGCTGTTCTTTTGAACTTTCTATTTATCAAAGAATTCTGAGAAAAAACGTATCAGTTTCCACAAAAATATGAAACAACACAATTACTTCAGCACTGATAATAATAAGAAGCATTTATTGAGCAGCAAATCATCATATTAGAATGATTTCTGATGGATCATGTGACACTGAAGAAATATATTTTAAAATAGAAAACAGTTGTTTCACAATGTTAGTGTTTTTACTGTATTTTGATCAAATAAATGCAGCCTTGATGAGCCTACGAGACTTCTTTCAAAAACAATAAAATCTTACTGACCTCTAACTTTTATGCAATACATATACAAGGTTAAAAGGGTTAAAAAGAATTTGCCACCAATTATCAAAGAAAACCAAATGAAAAACACACTCATATGCATGACATACATGATAAAAAATTAAGATATAGCATTGGTCCAATGTCAGCTGGCCTGCAGCTCTTTCACACTGACCCAGCCACAGCTGGCAGGCTTATTGATGAGCCCTGGGTTTATAACGGCATAAGGCTGAGTAAACAATGGAAATTTTGGGGTTTTTTGTTTTCTTTAATGCCATTTTCATATGAATAATGCAGATCTGCTGTCAGGGCTTCCTTCCTGTTATTTGACAGTTACAGTAGACAAGTAACTTCAATTTATCAGTTTTTATAAAAGTTATTCTGTGTGGTTTGAGGCAACAGCAGAAACCTCATTTTTTAGGTGGCCGAAACAAATCCACTGAAGGTTTAGAAATGAGCTTATTAGCATAGTAATGATACCAGTGTGGTGTTTATAATCTGTCTTCGAAGCTGTTTACACTCTCTTTTTTACCACTCATATTCTCTTTTTCACACTGTTCCATAACCTGCATGTCAGTTGTGGCACTTGAATGAGTGATGTGCTGTAAAGTGGCAAAACTGCATATTTCTATTATAATCAGAAAAAGTTGCCTACACTCACACACTAAAAGGCCCGTATATACTTAAGTGAAATTGAAGAATGAACAAAATTAGGCCAAAAAGGAATTCATTTGGAGTTTGTTTCTGTAGTTCAAAATGGCTTGCCAAAATGAACTTTCAAGATCTCTGTTTTTGTTTTGATTGTGGAAATCTTCTCCATGTTCATTTCCTCTATAATTTCTCAAGTGTCGACACAATCATTTTCTGTTTAACTTTAGCGTAGAAATCCTGTCGATAGCTAAAATGCTGAAAAAAATCATAGGGTTGCATGATATTGTTTTTTTTGTTTTTTTTGGCGATATCCACTATGTCGATATTTTTCAACTCAGTTTTGGCCGATAGCCGATGCCAATAGCGATATACATTTCCTTTTGTTTATGAACAACACCAAGTCTCTCCTGTGCAGAGATTATAAACAAATTATTTTTGTTTTGGTTACTTTTGAGCATGAACTAAATAAAGAACTAAATAAACAATAATGAAGTCCTTTTCCTAATGAGAGTACATTTAAAGCTTTGAAAATAAATGATACAAAGCAAAAGAGTTTTAAAAATTCGAAAAAACCTTTAGAGCTCCTAGTATTTAACTTTTCATAAGCCATTTGGGGAAAAAATGACACATTATTGAATAAATCTGTTTATATAAAATTGTTTAATTTACAGGTGTCAAGTCGTAACAGTGAAAAAAAAAAAAAAGTGGCTGGAAACTTACCTATAATTTTTTTTTTTTTTTTTTTTTTTTTTTTATACTGTCAAGCTGCTTGCTTTAAAGGGATAGTTCACCTTTAGTTGCTGGTCCCCATTGACTTCCATAGTATGGAGAAAAAAACACTATGCAAGTCAGTGGGGAACAGCAACTGAAGGTGAACTATCCCTTTAAAGCAAGCAGCTTAACAGTATTCTCTTTAAGTGAATCTGTTGTATAAAGCACTATATAAATCAACTTTACTGGATTTTACTGGAGTGCCAAATTGCAGAACTGGTGCAAACATATAGACATTGCTGCAGTCAGATGCTTTCTTAACTGCTGGTTTCTCACCACTGTCATTGTTGTTTGTTTATTTCATTATTGAGAAGAAAGCATGCAGTACATATTCATCTAAATGTTGCTGCAGCGTTGGGATGTTCTCTAACAGTAAACTGCTACAAGGGTATTTCAAACTTTTTTTTTTTTACTTCTAAATCAAGAATGAAAAAGAACTTTGTATGAGTATATCTGAGCCTTAAAATTGGGAAATCTAGTTTTGTGTCGTACCAAGCAGGTCACAACTTTATTTGATTTGCCAGTGCATTGGACACCCATGGTGCCAGTCCTGCTCTCACATATCTACCTGTGATTTTGAAACAAAGCTGGAGAAATCGATTGAATGGTTTAGGTGTGGATTATAGTTGGATCTCATCTCTGCAGGTAGAACACCAGGAGAAAGATTGGGCATCCCATCCTGTCTCTCGTTCTCTGTTAACCGCTCTCAGCTTGATCTCAGACTCCTTCCATTTGTCTTATTTCTGCCTTATCCTTGCACTTGCTGTCCATGTAGGGGGCCACAAATTTAATAAAGCAATCCTCTGTCCTCGAGGAACCATTTACAAGAGTTCACAGCTAAATTTGATATTTAAACCACAGCTCTACCTGACTGACTTTCCAGACAGATACACTTGGGTCGTCTGCGAGCTGAACTAATATATGGTAATGAGCGCTCAGCCCTGCGTGGCCCGTCTGCAGCAGGCCTGATGTGTTGAATGAATAGCTGGACTGCATGGAGCCCTGTTACGACATGTCACATGTAGGCTGGCAGTGAGTGCTCTTGCGCTGCTGATGTACTGGTCTCCAGGCAACAGGGCTTGTTGAATGGTTCAAGAATGGAAAATGAGAGGACACAAGCGTCAATACAAAATCACCCATGTTCCTCTTTTGTTGCTAGGAAGCAAAAGAGAAAATAACTATATGTGCCACCAAAACATGTTTTTATGGGAATGGGTAGACGAACATCTAAAAACTTTGCTAATTTGAGAGCTTCCATGTTCATGAGAAATATGGAAATATAAAGAAATGACAGTTTTCAGCTTTTCCTCTGCCCAAAATCAGTGCAGAAGTGTATAAAAAGGTAGTGGATTTCATATGGATCTAAACACATGACAAACATGATCATAGTATATGCCCATTAAAGGTGCTGTATGTAATTTTTTGACTCTGCTAAATATGTTTGCAGATATTTAGGAAACATGCCAAGTTCAAATACTTTAGTAGTTAAGCAGTTATAGCTAATTATGTGTCAGAATGTCTGTTTTTGTTTTGGTCTGTGTGACTCCGCCCACTGCCAGTTTACCCAATAGTATTTAGACATCCCGGGTTCCCAGTTGGTGAAAAACTGCGTATTGCGTCCATAGAAGCCAGCAAATGGACTGGATCATAAATCGCAGATTCGACCTAAAAAACCTGGACATCCATCTAAAAAGTTCTATGACAAGAGGAATATTAAAACACAGAAAAATCAACTCAACTTACAGAGTAAGGCTGGTCGCCTTCCATTGGCAATTGTGCTCATTCCTGTTGCGTGTCCTCAATCTGGCAGCCCGTTTGAGTGTTGAGTCTGAGGAGGAGGGGCAGAAGAATCAACACTCTCCAATGTTTTGAATTTGGACTGCAGCCACTGTCTCTCAGTATAGGCCATTGCACACTGTGTCCGAAATGTTTGCATGCGTTTTTCCGTTTTTTCGTATTCCCCATCCTTTCCTATCAAAATGCATGCAACTGATGCGAAAACGCAGAAAATCAAACCTGATCCGAATTTTTTTTGATGGACGAAAGTTTCGGAGGCAGTGTGCGAACGTGATTGACACAACGTGAGGTCGTATTTATTTTTTAACGTGCAAAAATTTCGGACTCCGTTTGCAGAGACCTTATTACATACTGCACATTTAAAACACAGCAATGGGACATTGTTATCTGATTCAGTATGACTGTGGTTGACAGAGTGTTTAATGTCTGACATAGGTGATGTGATCCTGATCCAAGTTCAGCTCTTTAAATGCTCTTGACAGTCTCCTCAAGGAGAACAAGAAATGTCACTAGATTTGCTTTGTGAGAATAACTATTTCAAAAGGTCAAGCAAAAGTGAAAAAACAACAAATATATGTGACCCCGGACCACAAAACCAGTCTTAAGTCGCTGGGGTATATTTGTAGCAATAGCCAAAAATACATTGTATGGGTCAAAATTATCCATTTTTCTTTTATGCCAAAAATCATTAGAATATTAAGTAAAGATCATGTTTCATGAAGATATTTAGTGAATTTCCTACCGTAAATATATCAAAACTTCATTTGTGATCAGTAATTTGCATTGCGAAGAATTTAATTAGACAACTTTAAACGTAATTTTCTCAGTATTTAGATTTTTTGGCACCCTCAGATTCCAGATTTTCAAATAGTTGCATCTCGGCCAAATATTATCCTATCCTAACAAACCATACATCCATGGAAAGCTTATTTATTCAGCTTTCAGATGATGTAGAAATCTCAATTTCGAAAAATTGACACTTATGACTGGTTTTGTGGTCCAGGGTCACATATAGATAATTAGTAGTGATGCAAATGCAATCTGACACGTCACATTAAAGAGCATCAAAATGACTTCTTGTTTGAATTTTGTTATAAAATTGGACAGACTATGAAAACTGAGACTTTATTTTAAAAGTAACGAAGCACTAAGCTTATTGCAATTAATGGATGATAGACAGATTATAGCACTTGGAGTTATACAGACTGCTTTAATGAGACTTCTGTGGTGATGTGTGTCCTTTTTGAAGATTTGAAGTTAAGTTAAATTGAGAAGCAGACGGAAAACTAGATGTGGAAAGTTCATCAAAAAGAAAAAATGTCTGAATAGTTTTAAAAAGTTCTTAAAGTTAAACTTTATTGACTATTCCCAGTTTCATGCTCATGATTATATGGTTATTTAAGAAACTCAATTTTCTCTATATTATTTAAACCTGAATGGAAATATCCACTATCCAGAAAACTGGAGTTGAGACTTAAAATTGTGAAGGTGCTCTTGTGTTTAGTTTCTCAATGTTGTTATGACTGATGAAATTCTGTTTGTCTTGGAAATCTGACAGTAAATGGTTAGAGACTCATCACACCTGGATTTTCTGAAGCTGCTCTGTCGAGATGGTCCTCACTGCAGAACACAAGATCCAGGGGGCGAGGCTGGATCCAGATCCAACTCCTCCCACCTTACATATACATAAACCTACCCGTCTCCACCCCCTGATCCCTAAACCCACCCATCTCCACCCCTAAACCTACCATCTCCACCCCCTAGATATGGATCCAACCCCGCCCCCCGGATCTTTGTTCTGCAGTGAGGGGCTACTGGCTCTGTCCAGCAGAGCTCCCAGAATCCTCTGCTGTCTCGTGTCAGACACGCTCTCTCTCATATCAGCAGGAGGAGACTGTTTGTTAAGCTCCAGTGTCCCTCAGTTTCTCCGCTGTGATTTCAGAGTTTGTTTGCTTTACAAACCAGTCTACACCTTTCACTCGGAATGTTTTTGTATTCAGTTTCTACAGACACCATTGAGCTGTCCACAGCAGTTAAACATTTGATTGGATATTTCAAAGCATAGATATGCTGCTTAAATGACTGTTGCTAATTACCATGGTATATCAGTATATGTTCACTACACTCTGAAAGTTTTTTTCTTTCTGTCTTGCATCTATCTTGCTGTTTCCTACAACCGCATACAGTGTTTTGTCAATGTAATGACAGTAGGCTGGCTAGTGATGGTTTCTGATGAGCTTGAACTGACATGTTGACCTTTCCAAGAAGGCAATTCTGCAGATTGTTGCGAGTCAGCATTTTGCATCTAGGTCTTCTGCTACTCTGAGTATGAAATGAAGCAAAATGAGAGATTGCGTGAATCGATATTTAACAAAGTTTAAACTTTAGCTCTGACCTAAACTTTAACAAAATTTGTGCTTAACTTTAGTGCTGAACATTTGTGTAGATTTTTTTCAAAAATGTTTGAGATAATTGAGACTTTTTGCATTTGCATCCTTTTTACCTCAGGTATCAACTGAGAGTTTACACATGATGTTATGCAGATTTTTTTTTTTTTTTATTCATCTCTAAATATGATTTGTCTCAAAAATACTTTTGTAAAAAATATTTAGACTCTTTTCCCATATCTCACACACTTTTGTGACTAAATTTTGTTGATGAACCATTGTAGCATGAAGAATGAAATATTAAGTTTACCTGCATAAACTTTCACTATTTTGTTTGAAAACATTAGAGAAATAGTTATGTTTTGTTGGAAAATAAATTTGTAGGTTTCATAAATGTGGACTATTTTTGAGCAGTCAGGAGTTGTAAATTCAAAGAAATTTAATTAAATACATTGATTTCAATGTAGTTATATTCAAACAAATTTTTATATATTTTTTTTCTTTCATCATAGTGTTTTTTTTTTTGTTTTTTTTTTGCCCAGTAGTTTTACAAATTTAAAATTTCAATTTTTTTTTAATTGAAAGGGCAGAAATGTAGTAATAACACAGTAACATTCAAAACTCGGAAATGTTTGTGCTTTCACTCTTGAATGAGAAGTTATTGAGCAGATAAAATGTAGTTTTTTTGTTGTTGTTGAAAAAACAGTAATCTATGACTGTTTTACAAGCTTACATTCTACCAGGTCAAAACAGACCCAGATTTCAGATTTTGGATTCAAGTTTTTAAGAACTCATTGATTAAAAATGCTTGTTCTTTGTTTAAACAGACTGCAGGAGCACATGTAGTGAGGTTAATCGGTTCAGACGCTGTCTGCGCTGACCATCTATCTCCCTGTGCTGAATTATCATAATTATCATGTTGTGGCTCCTCTGACGGAAGTGGAGATGTGATTGAATGTTTGCTGTCTGCTGTGGACAGGCTTGGGCTGTGTGTGTGTTTGATTTGCTCTCGATTGGTTTTTTAGGTGATGCTCAGACCGGGGGAGCCGCTGTCCTGCTTTGGTGTTCTGTCAGAGCAAACTCAGCCGGTTTTGCTTGATAAACATATTTCAGCCGGTGACTGATTACAGCAGCCGCTGATCTGGAGTGTGCGTGTTGAGCCATTGATTGTTTCTGTGTTTGTGCAGGTCAGCTCAGGGGTCTCAGCAGACGGATGAGGCTGCAGGATCGAGTCCTGATGATGAGCAGCCTGGACCTTCCCGCAGGAAACGACAGCCCAGCATGTCTGAATCCATGCCGCTCTACACGCTCTGCAAAGAAGACTTGGATAGCATGGACAAAGAGGTTAAACACACACACTTTCTTAGCTAAATGAGGACATTGCATAGACTTCAGATGTTTATAAACATTAGTTTTACTAGTTATAAAAGTATGAAGTCAGAAGAAGTAAGAAAAGTCAAAAGTCCCACACTTTATGTTTCTTATGGTTATTTGCGAATTGACTTTCCCTTTCCATGGAAGAGAGGGGCGGGGTGAACAGAGTCCATTAGCATTTAAAGAGACATGCACCGAAACAGGTCGCTGTGAACAGTTGTTTTTGACAAGGTAAAAAGGATGTTGTTTTACACTACCATTGAGAAATTTTAACCAAAGTATATTGCAGACATTTCATGAAGACCCTAAAGAATCATACCAACTTGTGGAAAATGGGCATCCAATGTCCCCTTTAAAGTCAGATTTAGGTGGATCTATTTTTTTTTTTTCTTTGGTTGTCCTTTTAATGTTGATTCTTTTGTTTGATTGCTGTGCTGTTGTCCTGCTTGACATTTGTGTTGATAGTTCATGTACTGAATTGTTTACGGTGGCGTTACATGTTTAATTCATGACTGAGCCACAGTTGCACCCCCCCCCCCCCTTCCCAAAACACAAAGCATTTAAGATTCATAAAAGCTAATTAAAAATCCTGAACAAATATCCTGAAGTCATTCCCTGACGATGAGCCAATGTTAATCACCCTCTGAGATCAGGAGCGGCTGAATATTAAGAGACTATTTGAAGAGGACATGTAAGAAGCAAATTACTGTGATCATAGCAAAGTGCAAATTGAATTGCTGAAAATTAAAATGAAGTTCCTGCCTGATAAAGATGCATTTGCCAAACAGGAAGTTGAGGAATTAAATATGTTAGGAATGGACTATTTAGTGTTTTGCTATTTATTCACCCTCATCTTGTTCCAAACCTGTGCGAGTTTCTTCCAATAGAAGGGATTTAAAGGGATTGTTCATCCAAAAATAAAAATTCTGTCATTAATTACTCACCCTCATGTCGTTCCAGATCCGTAAGACCTTCGTTCATCTTCAGAACACAAATTAAGATATTTTTGATGAAATCCGAGAGCTTTCTGATCCTGCACAGACAGCAATGCAACTGAAACATTCAAGGCCCAGAAATAGTCCATGTGACATCAGTGGTTCAGTTGTAAATTTATGAAGCTACGAGAATACTTTTTGTGTGCAAAGAAAATTGTTTGTCCTGTCTGTTTGCCCTGCTGATGCAGGAGCCGGCATTATGATGTAGAAAGTCTATCTCTCTTAGTTCATCGTCTGCATATTCTGGTTCAAATAAGTAAGGCTGGGCAAAAAATTTGCAAGTCATCCTCTCTGTCGAAATCTGGTGTTTACGAAGACTGTTTTATGTAGAGCGAGCGTTGTCTTCTGCTTGTAAAGAAGGCACAATGCATCTGGGTTCTACGTCACGCAGCAAAGTCTGACACGGAAGAGAAGCAATTGTTGAATAAAGTCTTTTTTTTTTTTTTTTCTTTGCACACAAAGTATTCTCATAAATTCTTAATATTCCGGTTGAACCACTGATGTCACATAGGTTTGCTGCGATATTCGGTGTTTACAGTGATACCGGCGTTAAGCAGCATCACCGTCTATGTCACTTGCTCACCGTGGCACTGCCTCCCACCGTCGCTTTGATCTTTTTATAGTAATAAAAATCATATAGTTTAGTTAGAGGACAGACACTGCAATTAAAATCTGAACGTGGCTGCTCAATGCAGCGTACCGAAAAACAATGGCATCACAGATCAACAACAGGAGTCAGATTTCATTTAACAAGTGAGGAGCGAGTCGAGCTGACTGACAAGTAGGGTGAGATGAGACAGACAAGACGATGGCGGAAGATTTAGTTTCGAAACGAAATGCAAAAGCGCCTGTTTGGCAATATTTTGGATATTGAAAAGACTGTTGATTTTTGCCATTTATCTAAGGTGATTTTGGAAGTTTTTTTTAAACATTCGTTTCTTATTTATTTGGTTCCACAGTGTTTACTGACTTTTACTTTATTTAAACTTTGTGTAGGCTAGGGCTGGGCGATATATCGCATGCGCATCTCGTCAGTAAAGCCGGTTCCTTGATTAGTTTTCAAATGGAGCGGCATTTAATACACAGAGCCGTAGTTCACTGACAAGCTAGGCAATATCGCGTTCATTATCGAAGGCGATTCATCTGCGATAATGAAAGCAATATTGCGTAGCTTGTCGGTCAACTACGGCTCTGTGTATTAAATGCTGCTCCATTTGAAAACCGGTGATGGAGATTTACCGCTAATCAAGGAACTGGCTTTACTGACGAGATGCGCATGCATATCGCATGCGATATATCGCCCAGCCCTAGTGTAGGCTATTTTATTTATTTTATTTTACATCAAGGTGTATGCCGTGCCTCTAAGCTTTCTTATTCATTTAGCTAACAAACATTCTGTTTCTTATTTATTTGGTTTCACAGTGTTTCCTGATTTTCAGTTTTGTATACCTTTGTGTAGCCTAAGTAATTTGTTAATTTATATTAGGCATATAGCATGGTTTATTTTTATTAGTTTTGTTAATAAAAGTTCTATGAGTTTTAGGTTGTATTACGTTGTTGCTTGAACTGAATCGATGCCAAATTGCCACTAATTTGAAAGTTAAAGTAATATGCGCACAGCGCTTTTACAATTTAAAAGCAAAGCAAAGTGAGGAAACGAGGGAAAACTCAAACGAACTAACACCACCCCCCAACGGTGATACCTGTATTACCAGTGTTGTCACATGTTGATTAACCAATGGGAAAATTTCCTCACCGTCACAACCCTAATGTCACATGGACTATTTTAATGATGTCCTTACTACCTTTCTGGGCCTTGAACATGGCAGTTGCATTGCTTTCTATGCAGGGTCAGAAAGCTCTAGGATTTCATTAAAAATATCTTAATTAGTGTTCCAAAGATGAACGAGGGTCTTATGGGTTTGGAACGACATGAGGGTGAGTAATTAATGACATAATTTTATTTTTGGGTGAACTAACCCTTTAAGAATGTTGGTAACCAAATAGTTGCTGGTCCCCATTGATGTCCATAGTATAGAAAAAAAATATGGAAGTCAGTGGCTACTGTCAACTGTTTGAATACCAACAATCTTCTTTTGTGTTCAGCAGAAGAAGGAAATTCATGCAGGTCTGGAACAACAGGGTGAATAAATGATCACAAAATGATGCTAATTTAATTTTTGGATGAATTATCCCATTAAAAGTGAGAAGTAATGAAGAGAAGAGTTTTCACATTTATGAAGAACAATAATGGGCAGACTGGGTGCTATCTTTCTGTCGGCGTGCTGGATCAGTGTTATTGCTGTGTGATATGAGTCTTTGCACTTATATTGCTTTGCTTATTTATGAGCACATTTCCATACAGCCTTCCTCTTCTGACCTTGCTCTTCATTTAAGGTCATCTTCATGCTGACTGGCTCTGCTTTATTAATGATTTCATCTGATCTTTAAAATTGGTTATGGGTGTGTGATTAAAAAAAGGTGTGCTTGAAATGATGAACCCTGCATGGATTATTTCTTTTATCCCAGCTTTGTTGCCATCAGCTACACTTTCATAGCTCAAAGTGCTGCGTCAGGCTGTATATGGAATGAGTTTTTTGCTTTTTCTTTTGCATTTGTCTTGTCTTTTTCCACTTTTTCTCTGAAGTGTGAAAGAGAAAGATGTGCCTCATGGCTCCCTCTTAAAATCACTGACCTAGAAACACCGCTTCAGAGCTTTTTTGACTTCTTTCTCATTTGTCGGCCTGTCTCAGTTCTCCGCTTAGCAGTTATAACATCTCAGCAGTCCATGTCAGAAATCCTGTCACTGCTGACGGTGTTCATAACAGCCGTGTTGCGCTTCCCAGGTCAGATAGCTTCAATTTTTTTTCTGTTCACCTTCATGCTCACACACATGGGTGAAACTAAGCCACGTCTTACCTTTAACACAGCAGTGGCTTCAACACAGCGCCAAGGGTTTGATCACTCATAGGCACATTTTTAAATATGCTTTGATATTGCCTCTTGAACAGTTGTAAATTTATCCGCTTACCTTTTGTGCAAACATTTGGACTTTTAATTGTACTTTTTGTAAAAATTAATGTAATTTATTTTTTAAAAAAGGCTTCAGTATGCTTTTAATGGGAGATTTGATTTTGAAATGTAAAATTCAATAAGATTTCTAAACTGTAAACCATATAAAACTTAAACCCTATAAGACACTGGGCATTTGTTTGTTATTTTATATCTTCAACTATGTATCCATTTATAAAAATAGGAAAAAATAATAGTTCTTTTAAAAGAAATTTGAAGTAGACATGATAATCCTTGTTTTTCTCCAGCGTACTGAAGTTTTAAAAAAGTTTTAAATTTGTTTTAAAAATCGCATTTCGCAAAAACAAAACACTGATGTGCCAAGCCATCAGAACCGAACCGAAAACCGTGGTTAAAAACCCAAGGTATGTATTGAACGTGGGCTGATGGTATTGTTGCATCCCTATTACATAGCCTCAAGCACCTTTGCAAAAATTAAAAATATACAGACTTATATACTTAGCATATAGGACAATGCACACTGAGCCACCTATTGTGTCATCAGCCAGTTTCACGGTGTGGATTCTTGGCCACCACAGAGTATTCGTTAAAGAGACCTAAGGCCTTGAAATATGACATGCTGCCATAATTTTGAACACTTTTTACGGTAGCAGTCTTTTTTATAGACCCTTGAATTTGGCAAATAGGACAAAGGAAAACAGCCGTATTATGCCATCAGCCTATTTTGAGTCATGACTTATCCGCCACCACAGATGAAATTTTGAGCAAGTAGATCTCTATTAAATTCATGTGCATTCATGCTTTTGTTTTATTCATAGTAAGATGACAGTGATGCACAAAGGAAATAGGTTATATAAAACTAGAAATTATAATGCATAAGCATGCATTCTTGTGTGCTTGCAAAAGTCTGTATTTATTTATTTATACTTTAGGGGCTCTGTATGTTAATGTCACTTTGAGAAACCAGTGAAAAAAACGCTGAGAAAATAAAAATATTTACAGATGACTGTACTGTAAACCAAATGTAAGGCTGAAGATAATGCTGTATGAATCATTTATGTTAAATATGGTCTACTGAGAGGTTTGGAAATTTGAGTCTGGAAAAGTATGGAATTTTGAAATGGAAAATGTGTTGGTAATAATATTCACAATATTATAGTTTGTACTGTATTTTTGTTAGAATAAATGCAGCCTTGGTGAGTATGCACTCTCAGAAAAAAAAATATACAAAAGCTGTCACTGGCCGTGCCTTTCAAAAAGTACAAATATATACCTTCACAATGCTAATATGTACATTTTAGGTACTAATATGCACCTTTAAGGTACTTTTAAGGTAAATAAGGTACAAATGTATACCTTTTGAAAGGGCACTCTCACAGCGACAGCTTTTGTACCTTTTTTTTTTTTCTAAGAGCGTAAGAGATGTCTTCCATAAAATGTAAAAACCTTGTTGACCACACTTGTTGACCACAAACGTGTGACTGGTAATGCGTATTATTTTAAATTGATTATATTGACAATTGATTATAAAAATACCTGAAAATCATTAAATCCTTAGTACAAGGTTGAGAGTTGGGAGTTGAACCTATGACCTTAGCATTGTCATGCTTTGCCAATTTAGCTATATTTGTGATCAGTAAGCTGCCTTTGAACAAGTAATATTGTTCCTTGTTAGGGTAAAGTTTGGCAAACTACTACTTTTCAGTGCTGAATCTTGCTGGTTCAGCTGATATTTTCTCCACGCTGCTGCTTGTCACTTCGGAGAGTCGTGCCAGGGTGAACAGAGAGTATAAACACCTCTCAGCGCTTTTGAGGGGCACATGCAGTCTGCCGTGCTTCATGCCACAACCAATATGTCAGGCATAAATATTGTTTGACTCGAGAGCTCGACAGCATCCCAAGATAATGTTCATTTATTTTATAATTTTATTATGCCGCCCGCAGTTGGAATCAGCAGAAGAGATCCAATGTGCTAAAACATTAGCCACATTTAAATGCAGACTCAAAACTCATCTGTTTAGCTGTGCATTTATTGAATGAGCACTGTGCTACGTCTGAACTGATTGCACTGTATTTTATGTATAATCATTTTCTATTTTAAACTGTTTTAACTTCATTTTAAATCGATTTCTAAATCATTTTAAAAGTTTTATTGTTGTGATTATTTTTTTATGATTATTTTACTTCCTTTTATGTAAAGCACTTTGAATTACCATTGTGTATGAAATGTGCTATATAAATAAACTTGCCTTGCCTTCCCTAAAAAGAAATGAAGCATTCGTACTGCACGCTATAATGATTTCTGAAGGAGCATGTGACACCGAAGACTGGAGTAATGATGCTGAAAATTCAACTTTGATCAAAGGATATTTAAATAGTTCAAATAGAAAAGTTATTTTAAGTTGTAATCTTTCTCAGTATTACTGTATTTACTGATTATTGATCAAATAAAAAAAAATCCTCAGTGAGCATAAAAGACTGCTTTCAAAAACATCAAATTTTCCAGACTTTAAAACAATGGTGTATAATACATCTTGCAATCATGCACAGTGGCTATGCACAAAAATGATGCATGTTGTTCATTTAAAAGGTCATGTTTTATGGTGAAGTGTGATTTGTATGTTTACTAGAAGTATCCATGGTGACAGACATGTCATCTAATATCAAAATGACTGGGAACATCAAGCTTTAACAAGCTCCAGCTTTATAGCAACCTTCTATTTAGGGACTTTATTTAGACTGTAAATCCCTTTCAGTAAAAGATCCTGACATGGAGATCCTATAAAATGTCATTCACATGAGGCTGCAGATGTAAAACCTGTTTTGTATCCGTTCCTAAGCTCATTTTGTCTCCCATAGTCACTTATGGATACCATTTGCCACCGCTCAATTTGTGCCCCATTGTTCTAGCAGCCTAACAGAGTGCTAATGTTGAATAGCCCCCCCTTACTCACCAAATGTGGCATCTCCACTGAGGTGCAGGAAACCACAGCGTTATTATTCTGGGACTTTGCGAATTGGGATATTGAGGGGGTTAGTCCTTTGTTCACCAGACGTGCTGAATGGAAATAGAATAGTTTCTACATTTAGTATGTGGAGAGCGCTGTAGCTGGCTTTTAATATATGAGAAAGCTAAGGTTGATTGAACATAAATTGCTATTTGAAAAGTCACATTCGAGGGAGCCGTTCATATGTACTTTTTGCATGGCTGCTCGGAGGAAGTAGGAATTAACTTGTTGAAGGTCTGGGGTGGACACTGGTAGCACTAATGTTCTCCTTTCATGCATTGCAAAATAGATTTCTGTCACTCACAGGCTCTTTTAATGCGAAGAATATGTTGACCCGAGTGAAAGCGAATGTTAATTGTTACTCCCAAAATCACTCAGAGAAGGTCTGAATGGTTTTGTAATGGCGTCATCATCCTCAGTTGTTTTTCACTCTCTCTCAGGGTCATGACTTGTCTCTG
This sequence comes from Tor tambroides, assembly GCA_021397915.2. Lineage (NCBI taxonomy): Eukaryota > Metazoa > Chordata > Actinopteri > Cypriniformes > Cyprinidae > Tor > Tor tambroides. Next base: position 27,418 of record JAFVLL020026767.1, read on the forward strand.
GTAGGTGTGCAAATAAACAGTGGTGACTTCCACTTAAGCAGAGAGTCCAGCCAGGTTAATTATGTTAATTGTTACATCCATATTATGTGTAGGAGGTCAACAGTGATCTCATTTGTTGGTGAATGTGGCTTTGACACAATAAATGTGCTAAGAATCCTCTGTGAGCGACGTTAATTATTCATGCGTCATATTCTGCTTCAGTAGATGTTTATTTTTTGTGTTCTTTTCTGTCTTTAGCTGAAACAGTACGTCACCAAAAAATAATAAAGATTCTGTCATCATTTACTCACCCAAACTCATGACTTTGTTCCATGGAACACAAAAGGAGAATTTTTGAAGAATGTTCACGTTGCTCTTTTTCATACAACAACAGCCTATAGTAGTTTTCTCCAAAATGGCCAAAAAAAACAAAACAATGCACATGATGAATATTTTGACTGTTTGTTACAGCTGTTGTGTGGCTTCGTAAGACTTCAAAAACAGCACACAAATAATATGGGTAGTATCTAACTAATCACTAGGTAATTATAACCTAACTATCATAAACTTTTTTTTTTTTTTTTAAGATTTTGAAATGATATTTTTTATTTCCGGAATCGATGCTAATTGATTTTAAATTGCTTTATTTTAGTTATTGCTTATTATATATATTAGTGGTGTCAAAATTAGCGCGTTAACGCATGCGATTAATTTTTTCTGATTAACGCGTTAAAAATATTTAATGCAATTAACGCAGGGGCGGGGCTAGGGTTGGCCACCCCATTCGCAACTGCTGCCTCTGTCTCTTTTTTCTCGAAAAGGATTGTGTTTATTTAGATGCTGAACGTCTTTATGACCAAATCAAACTGGAGACGTTTCAGACGCGCTCTAACTTTGCCTCCGCGCCAGGCTCGAGACAAACGAGCGCAGAAAAGATACTGTGCTCGTAGCGTGCGCTCTTCAAATACACGCACAAAGGAGCCGGCGCGCGCTATAGCCTGTATCATTTCATATCAAACAGCAAAAGAAACTACGTGCATGCAATGGCCTAGTTATGCCGTCAGTTAAGGCATGAAGTTACCAAAAAGGCAATTAAAGTTGCCTTAAATCTGCGTGCGTGCATGCAATATGTTATATATGCGTCACATTTAAGAACATGTCTCTGAAATGGTTTTAAAAACTGTCCTGAGGCACCCCAGCACTGTCTCCCTCATCTAAAACACCCGATTCAACTCGTCCGCTCATTAGTAGAGACTTTAAGACCTGAAGTGGGTCAGAAAAGGTAAAGAGAGTTGCATGTCAGATCCGCGTCACGTTCAGCAGCAGCAGCTTTTAAAGCTATAGCAGGCAAATAAGCTAATAACCAGCTGCTGTGATGTCTATTAATCCAAGAACCAAAGAAAAAAAGAGGAAATCAATAATGTTTATAGCTTTAAGGGGTTCATCTATATTTAATTTAGAATTTAGTGTTTGATAAGTATTCATTTTCTGTATATTTCTGCTGAAGGGCTAAATATGTAATTTATTATAATAGGTTCATGTGATGAAAGTTAAGTCTAATAAATGTTAAAATTTATAGATCTAAATTATACTGTAATGCTGACTGGCTACAGTCAATGGTTAAATATTCAGGGGAAAAAACTATTTTATAGAGACATCAGTAGTATTGATATCAGTGATGCTGGCCTTCAATCATAAAAAAGATGCCATTAAAGAAATATTAAAAATATACTGTCTTTATGTTGTTTGTACATTGTATATTTTAAGATTGAATGCAAAATTATTGTAATATAAAAGTATATTTTAAAACTTTAATGTTAGGTGGAATTAATCACGATTAATTTTAGAAAAATGTGCGATTAATTAGTTAATATTTTTTAATCAATTGACAGCACTAATATATATATATATATATATATATATTTTATATATATATATATATAAAAATCATTGACTGAAACAGTGGCATTCAATTAGTGCTTTTCAGGTGGCGGGTTTCAAATGTCAACATCTGTTTTGTACACACAGCATATATAAGGTAAATAAGTTGTCTGTGTGGATGTTGGAGCTGGATTGACAATATCAAATTCTCGTTTTTTAATGAATTTTCATTTTGATTAGAAAATCTTTTAACTTCTACACATGCAGGCTACAGACGATCCTCCATACACTTTGATGCTATTTTCAGAAAATAAATAATTCTCGCTCTGAACGTAGATTTATTTAAAGTCTACTTTAAACCTAAAAATGAGCAAATGATGAATTGTTTTTGTAAATATGACTCATTTATCATGTACTGTCTGTATGATTCAACATTTTCCAGTGATATAGTGTTAAAAAACCCAAAACAAACCACAATACATTGCAATATCGAATCACAATACTTGTAGAATCGCAATTCTTAAAAATCCCAATACATATCGATTTAGCACCCAAGTATCATGGTGGAATTGATTTAGGAGATAAGCTTACCGTCTCAGCCCTACTTCTGGGGTTTTTGTCCCTTACTATTGTATGGAAAAAAAGTAGGGTGAACATTCTACTAAACATCTCCTTTGGTGTCCAATGTCCAGCTGAGTTATTTTTTCATAAACTATTAGTTTAGCATCTAGCTGATGCCATCACTGATTGTTGAATTAGCATGTAATCAATCTGTCAGTGAATTGAGTGACATTGACCAAGGTTTTTGTTCGTGAGTGCACCTGGAGTGCTTTGTGCTAATGTGACATTTTCCGTGTCTGAACATAAAGTACACAAGAGTTCACGGTGCGAGCACAAGCTGAGTGAACTGTGGTCTGTAGGACTAAAGGATACATTAAGGTCAAATGGTTTCCAGTTAAATGCTAAGGCTTTTTGTTGTATTTGTTTAGTTTGCTTCAGTGTTGCTCATTTTGCCAACCAGTCTCTGCTGTCTTTACACAGAAATTTGGACTTGAAACAGTGGCTTCCCATTTCCCATGATACTATTCACATCAACATTGGCATGCCGACTATCCTATTGTTTTAAATAAATAAATTAGTGAGCAACCAGGGCTCAATGCTAAGGATTTTTTCTACTGGCCTTGCCACAAAAAAAAAAAAAAAAATCTGCTGTTATCATTGTTTTTGACCCGTATTATTTTGTATTCTAATAAATAAGCTTATATAACAGCAAACTTTTAGATACCAATTAAATTTTACAATTCTCTATTCCAATTTTGAATCCACAACAAAAACTGCTAGCCTAACAAATATTAATAAAGTTCAAATATTATTACAAATGAAATAGTGCTTTAGGAAATACAGAGGGGCTGAATGAAAATGCAAATTCTGTCTTTGCCAGCAGGTGGCACATATGGCACAGCAATAATACAGCGTTTCCTTAGTTGCCGCTGTAAACAAAGCAGCGCAGCACTTATTAACACTGTTTAAATGCATTATAGAGGCAAGATGAAAAGAAAACGCCATGTAAACTTTTTTGAAGACGGTCAGTTCCCCACAGAGATATGAAGAGCTCTTTTCCAAAACGCTATAAATCCATTTTAATAGTTTTCATGAAAATGACATTTTTTTTTTACCCATACATTTTGTTAATATTCAATTTATCCTTTTAAAATGGTCTGTTGGCTCAGTCTGAACATGTTAAACAATGATTGTTAAATGAAACAACAATATTGTCGATTATAAATTCAAAGTTTTTTTTATTTTTTTTCAAAACGCTACAAATTTTTCCTTTTTTTCAAAAAAATGTTGGTTTATGTCTTTTAAAAAAAACAAACAAAAAAAACAAGAGAACATGCAACATATGACATCAGGGACTCATACTATAAATTAATATAAATCAAATAAATGCAAATGCATGAAATAACAGCCAAATAAAATAAATAGTAACATAAACTAAATAGTAAAATAAAATAAATATTTTCAATTTCATGTTTCAATATTGTCCACCACATAAAACAAATAATTTAAAAATAACACACATACAAATACCACTAATTAAATAAAAATACAACAATGTTAACATTACATTCAAATCATTTAGTAATTTAGTAACACATTTAGGCTAATAGTCATTCAGTGCCGAACCTGTAAAAAGTAATGATAGTAATGATAACAATATTCAATAGGCAAGTTATTTAGTAATACATTCAAAGTCTTTTTTTTTTAGTAAAGTGTCAAACCTGTAACAAGTAGGACCAATTTGTCCACTACATATGCATGAAAAAAACTAATTATTAAAAATATTCAATAATGATAACGATATTCAATAGGCGAGTCATTCAGTAATACATTGGCATTCAGTAAAGTGTCAAACCCGTAAACAGTAGGACCATTGTCCGCTATACATAAAACAAATCACATAGTGTGTGTGTGAGATGTGCTTTGAGTGTGTGAGAGGACAGAGAGAGTAAGAGAGAGAGAGAGTGTGTGTGTGTGAGAGAGAGAGAGAGAGAGAGAGAGAGAGTGCGTGAACGCGCCACCTGAGTGACGAACCTTCTTTTTTTGTTGTTTTTTGTGATTTTCTTTGTCCAGTCGGCGTTTTCTACCCCCAGGTGTAGGTCTCACTGGCTCATCCAGGCCATCAAAAGTGTTATTAGAGTTTAAAGCACTCATTTTGAAGACTGAGCACAAACAAACGCTTCAAAGCGTCGCCATGTTGGATTGCATCGAACGAATTCTGATTGGTCGAGAGGACATATCGCATTTAGGCTAAAAACAGGTTCGGCGCTTATAGCGGTTTGGAAAGGAACTGCATCTTGCAGTACATTTTAAACAAGGAAATATAGCGATTTGGCATGAAACATTGATGGAGCAGTGAATAGGTTCAGTACACAGCAAAATGGCATGACGAACTCATTTTTTTTAAATTTGGCGTTTATCGCGTTTTGGAAAAGAGCTCTTCATATATTCATATAAATCCCCAATTCAGAAAACAGTTGAAATAAAACAAAAACATCCAGTCGACCGGTAGGCACATCTGTACTACACTGTATAAATGAAATGTAGATTAATAATTGTTAAAACTACAATGTTACTCGCCAAGATGGGCATGTATTTTTTTGTACATATCTTTTGTTATGTATTTGTCTGTTCAAGCGCAAGAATGCGCACTGTACACACAGAACACGCGAGTATAGAATGTAGTCGTCTTTAGCGTCTTGCTTGAATGCTTTAAAATCGCTTCGAATTTGAAAATTGGCAAGACTCAAAACACGTTCAAATGATAAACTTAGTAACGATGCAGCAGTGGCCCGATCGGGCCATTGACAAATTCGTCAGCTCGAGCGTCTTTCCTGCTGGCCCCGGGCTATCGGGTAGTCCTTATTGTCGAGCCCTGTTAACCATTCAGAACATCCTAGCAACCATATAGCCATATTGATCTCTTGGATATGCATCAACTGTTATGTTTTTCATTCAGAAGTACTGTATTTATAATCTCTTTGTGTTATTCTGAGTTAATGCAGCCATCCCAGGTTGGGTTGGTCCTGAAACATCACCATTAAAGGGAAAGAAATGCATGTAAGCCTGAGTGCTGTGAATTTTGAGGTGGGAAGAAAACATGTGTTTTCAAATGTCATCCCGCTTCTATTAGCTCTGCAGCCCAAATGTCTTTGGCATTCTTCAGTGTTCAGAAAGCTTTGGATGAAAAACAGAAATCCCTAATTGGCTGCTTGGCAGTTATCATATTGTGGTGCGAAACTCGACATTGAAATGTCACCAGTGAACCACGGTCCTGAAATCACAATGTGGTTTGCCAAGAAGCATTTTAGGACTGTGAGATCATGACAGGCACGTGGCCTATGACCTTTCTCATCCAGATGCCTTACTATCTTGTCTAGCAGCTTGCAATGTTTGATGGGAATGTGGCCTTATACCACATCTCAACCGCTCAAATGTTAACTCCTGTATCAGATGAGGCAGAATGTTTAACGTTCAACGATTTATTGGCCTGCAGTTTGAAATGGTTATTTCTTTGGCTTAATGTCCTCGTGCCATGTGGGGGGAAGAGATATGTCTGAGGCAATATGTTATTGAATCTGTTGATGTTTTCTCAGTGGGAGGCAAAGATTTGGTCAGATATACACGCTTCCACACATCATGGCAGTCATTCTCTAAACAACAACTGCTGCATACTCTTGTCTGATTTTATCAGTTGTTGTTTGCTGTGACCAGAGGATTGGCGGTTCGGGTGCTTTAGAAATGTGTTTGTGGTTTCCGATGCTTCCTGATGAGATCTGATGCGCATTGCTGTTTCAAATTAGTGTGGAGTTTACCCAAGGCATCGCACTTGTAAAAGGATTTTGGAGATTAGATTTTTACTTTAGGAAAAATGGTCTACAAAGAGATATGGAAATAAATATTGAATGCCAGCTTTCAGCCACAGCCATGCGTTGTCATCGGTTGGTTTTCAAGTTAAATCAGTTTGCGATAGGATCCCATATTGCTGTGGCCAATCACTGGCTCTAGAACGAGATCCAACGCCATCTCTCTGGAAAAGAGGTAGAGATTTGGGGGTGAGGTTTTTCATTTGGGTTAGTAGACAACTATGGCTGCAGGATTAGGGAAAAACTGACATTGCAATTTTGTGATACGACAAAGAATTACAATTATTTTCATCAGGTGACTTGAATAGCTCTATTTGGAAAGAAATAATCATTTTAGCATGATTGGGGTGAATTTGTTGGGGAAAATAATAGACAATAAATACAAATCTTTAGCATGAACCATCCTTTTAGGGTTGAAATATTTAGAAAAAACATGAAAAATTTGGGTGTTCACATTTTATGTTTACTCTTTACGAAAACCAACTGAAATCTCTTTCAAGGCCAGGATACACCAAGCTGACTTCAAAGAATTTTTTTTATTTCTTTTAAGTTAAAAGGCAGACCTAAGTGAAAGTTGTAGAAACCAGAACCGTTAATTATGGTTTTAAACTACTACTACTTTAGTTTCTCCAGTCATTTTTCCTTAAAATAAATATCTTAATATAAAAACTAATTTCTGCATGTTCTAATGAGTGATATTGTTTCAAATCATGAAACAGGTTTATGTGGCTTGACTTGACGCATATCTTCAGCACAGTTTTCAGTGCAGGCTGCAATATTAATAATATTACATTTTCACATTTTGTCACATTTGACAGTATTAGCTTGAGTTAGGATGCAGGTGTAAATTTGTTCATTATCAAAAACATCGACATCTGTTAAAAAAACAAAACAAAAACCAAGTAACAATCTCATTTTTATTTGGTTATTCTGATTGTTTAAGTTTGATTAAAATTAACCACTGGTCTTCCATAGTATCATACACTTAGATCATGATAACCACAGTTAAAGCCACACATATAGTACCTCAATACTATGGTAAAACTATATCTTTCTGGTTTTTAGGTATTTGTATGGAAAACAGTAGTCTAAATACATTTAGTATAAATGCACAAACACTATAGCTTAATCACAAAAAATACTGTAAATATATTCCATTACTCCTTTAATGCATGGCTACATTAATATAATAAAAACTTGATATGAATAGCCCACGTCATCAAAGTCAGGCAACACAAACCTGTTTCATGATCTGAAACAATATCGCTCTTTAGAACATGCAGAAACTAAGAAATTAGTTTTTCTATTAAGATATTTATTGCCTATATTTATTGCCTTTAAACTGGAAAGAAATAAAGATTTGAAATTTATCATGGTAATTATAGATATTGACTGTATCAACATATTGTCCAGCCCTATGTTAAACCATCAAGTGGTTTGCCAACAAATAAATATGCCCTATGAGTTTCAGATTGCATTTATTAATACATTTATTCAATTGCAGAATTAATTTACAGTTTGATAACCGCACTAAGACATAATTGCCATATCAGTTTTATTTCTATATATCATGTAGCCCTTTAAGAAACTACTCAGAACATCCTAACAACCATATTGCAACACTCTATCAACCTTAGGAACAGCTTAACAAGCAGCTTGGTGGTCACCCACGAATCCCTGATATATCATGTTGGTGAGATTTGTGGCCACAGTTCACATTCTCTATAGAAAATGTAAAAATCAAGCTCATTTGTGACCCGGGAGCACAAAATAAATAAGCTTTCCATTGATAAATGGTTTGTTAAGATATGACAATATTTGACTGAGATACGACTATTTGAAAATCTGGAATCTGAGGGTGCAAAAAAATCTAAATATTGAGAAAATCACCTTTAAAGTTGTCCAAATGAAGTTCTTAGCAATGCATATTACTAATCAAAAATAAAGTTTTGATATATTTATGGTAGGAAATTTACAAAATATCTTCATGGAACATAATCTTTACTTAATATCCTAATGATTTTTGGCGTAAAAGAAAAATGGATCATTTTGACCCATACCATGTATTTTTGGCTATTGCTACAAATATAGCCGTGGTACTTATGACTGGTTTTGTGCTCCAGGATCACATATTGTTGTTTTTCTCTTTTATGGCATCGTGGATGAGGATTTGTTAACTGACAGACAGTTGTGGCTTTGAGTTTAATAGTTCACACTAAGATGTGTGTGTTTGTGAACTTAGTCACATTGTTTTGTGTCAGTGCTGCTGTGATGCGAGTCGTGTCTTACTCTGAAAGCAGGAGCCGGTTTATTTGTTAGTGTGAGTCCGTTCTCTAAGAATGTGTGTGATGAAGTGTGTATGATTGTAGTTCTAGCACCATGTTATCAGTTCATTGCACATTTCACACCTCAGCTCTCTTTGGGACCCGCCTCACCGCTACTAGCACCACGTTAAGTGCTAACTCTCTGTCTGCTGCCCTTTATCGCTGCCTCTTCTCCCAAAAAATAGTCCTCCACAAATGCTGAAAGTTAAAGCCGAGGGGCGTAAATTCACTTCGTTTCAAATGAAAGATTGCTAGTAGCAAAGCTAAGTGCTGGCTTTGCCCTCTCGGCAACAAAAACCAAACAGAATCGGTTTTTCTGCATTCTGCAGTATTTTTTGTCACTTTCAAATGTTTGAGAATGCAAATGAAGTACCTCAAACCTGGAATAACAAATGCTGGGTGTTAAAGGTCTGTATCCATATGCATGATTTCCTCCAAATATATTCACTTTCATATAATTAAACATGGTTTTATATGACTCCATAAACCCACCCACTCCAGACACAGCACTTAAGTTGTCAAGAATAGAGGGCCGTTTTTGCAGCTGTAGGATGTATTACATTACAGGGCCATATAGGGCAGCAGTGCATAATTATGGCTGATGATAATTGTATGATACAATACCAGTGCAAATAATAGACTTACAGATTTATACTTGTCTCAAGAGTTTTAGAGCAGCATTGCTTTAACTTTTTATATCAGCCCCCATAGTAACCGTTTTTATGATTGACTGTAAGTGGTTTATATTTGATTTGATGGATCTGTGGCACATGCTTTCAGATTAATCTAAGAGTGAGAACAGGAGCCTAATGTTTAATGCATGGTCTCAAATGTACACAAATGTTTAAAAGTTTGGGTTCAATAAGAATTTTAAATGGTTTTTGAAAAGAAGTCTCTTATGCTTACCAAAACTGTGTTTATTTGATCACAACTACAGTAAAATCAGCACTTTCGTGAAATATTGTATTATTGAAATATTGAAAATATTACCATTTAAAAAAAATTGTTTTTATTTGAATGTGTCTTAATGTAATTTATTCCTGTGATGCAAAGCTGCATCATTACTCTTCAGTGTCACATGATCCTTATATTCAGGAAGTAAATTGACAAGTAATAAAATAAAGAAAATTAAAATAATAATAATGGTAAAGACATTTATTTTTTTTAACTGATTTATATATTTTTTGAACTTTCTATTCAAAGTTTTAAATTGAAATAATATTTCACGATATTGTTGTTTTTACTATGTTTTTTGTTTTTGATTAAATAAATGTAGCCATGGTAAGCGAAGTCTTTTTAATATATATATCAACCACAATGTTGCTTCTGTGCCACATTAAAAAGTAGGTGTATTTGCTTCTTTTTGTTGTTCAAAAAATTACAAAGAAAGACTGTGCTTCCAGGAGCTCATGTGTTGCTACATATTCTAATCTCTTACCTTTTTTATAGCACCTTTTGTGTGTCCTTAGCATACCAAAGTGACTTCAGATGCAGAAATGACATTAAAAGGCAAGTACCAGAAACTCTACTCTTACTGTTGTTCCACCGCAGAGGATCAAGATGGTGAAGGTGCTCGGCCTGAACCTGCAGGAACCCTTTATGTGTAAAGGGGCTTATTATAGTGCCTAATGGGGGTCTGTTGTCATTCCTGTGAGGAAGGAATGGCAGGAGCAGTGTTATAAATTGAATATGATCCAAACCATTAGTCAGTGCATTTCAAAGACCTGAGAGACATGAGAGTATGTCCGTACATTTAAAACAAGCGCTCAGGGGAGCGTATGGTAGATACATACAGACACAATGCTGGTGAGAAGGGCGTTGCAGTAGTCAAGCTGTGAAAATGACCCTGGATGTGCATGGCGCTGAGGAACGTGATTGTTGAACGTGCATTTATGCTTGAAGTGGCTGGAAAGTACGAGGTGACAAACAGAGCTTGTCAAATGCAAGGCTCGACAGTGCAAGCATTTCACTTGCATTTGCAACTAAAAATAGATGTGTGCGAACTGTGAAATGTGTTTGGAAGCATGTGTGCGAAAGTCCCCATAGGCCCTTAAAAAGTCTGAAAATTTCAGATGGATCTGATTTAGGGCTATTATATAGGGTTATGGATCTGATTTAACTCTTAAATAACTTAAATGCTATAACAAACACCGTAATTATCATTTTAAGAAGTCTGAAATTTGCGGATGGAAAACCAGCAATCACGATACATCCTAATGGGATTATTTAACTTCAAAAGGCTATGATTTCATGAAATAAATATGAGTGTTGCATAATGTCAAATGTAGTGCTGCTGCACCTTCTACAGGCTCATGGTTTCAGAGCAGTTCACGATCAATGAATACTTCATATTTATGCAAATATCGCTTGTGATCTACTGCTCATGAATTATGACTGTTTGTTTATTGGTGATTATATTATAATATGTTATAGAGGGTTGTAAGAGTGCATTTTAGTAAAAGTAATAATATCTATATACATATGAAGAGGAAAAATAAAACACAAAAAGGGGTTGGTAGCTTACACTAAGGGGAATAAATATAATAATAATAATAATAATAATAAAAGAGCAATGAAGGAAAGCTATCTAAACTTATTCAGTGTCAATAGAAATTAATTTTTCAGATTGTTCCAAAGACCTGATTTTTTTTTTTTTATTGCTAGTCAAACAAAAAGATGTGAGCAGTGAGTCAACCTCAATCAGAAAAAAAAAAAAAAAATCTTTATGGATAAAAAAATTTGCCAAATAAGTTGAAAATATATTCTTTAGATTTGTTGGCAGAGTCAGAGTCATAACAAATAGTATCTTTCAAGTTAAAAGATTGTGCAAAGATATGCAGTTTGTTTAAATGGG
>JAFVLL020026768.1:0-39927 GCA_021397915.2 Tor tambroides
GCCTTTTTTACAATGGAGTCTATGTGATAAACCTAAGAAAGTAGGTTTATAAAAAATCTCTGAAGCCTCTAACAATGAACCTGCTCTACTGGGGTGTCCTCTGGACCACATTTATGTTCCCAGAAATTACTCATTCCTTTTATTGAATCAGCTCATTCATCAGTGGGTACTGGCAACCCAGGAACCAAAAAAACCCTCTCACTCTTACAACATCATTAATGGTGGCCTGGCATGGCTAAGGACATCAAGCAGTTCGTTCAAGGATGTCGGCTGTGCCCTATCATCAAAGTTCCTCACCATCTGACACCTGGGAAACTTCTTCTTCTACCTGTCCCCTGATGCCCATGGTCACACCTAGGGGTAGATTTCATCATGGACTTACCTGCCTCCGATGGAATACCTGCATCCTGGTCACTGTTGATAGATTTTCCAAGGCCTGTAAGGACTTCATACAGCCATGGAAACTGCAAAGGCTCTATTCAACCAGGTATTTGGCAATTTTGGAATTCCTGAGGACATCATTTCTGACCGTGGTCCACAGTTTATTTCCTGTGTATGGAAGGCTTTCTTCTCACTCTTAGGTGTGACTGTCAGCCTAACATCTGGGTACCATCCACAATCCATTGGGCAGACAGAGAGGAAGGTGCAGGAGATCAGCCGCATCCTTAGGACATTTTGCCAGGGCCACCAGGGTTCCTGGAACCAGTTGCTCGTCTGGGCCGAGTATGCCTAAAATTTCCTGCAACAACCATTAACGGGCCTCATTCCATTCCAATGTATACTCGATTACGAGCCTCCATTGTTCCCATGGTCAGGTGAATCATCGGAGGTACTATCCATCAATCACCGGTTCCAGGAGAGTGAGAGGGTGTGGGATGAAGCTCATCACCATCTTCAGCAGGCAGTGCACAGACAAAAAATCTTTGAAGTTGTTCATAGAAAGGACGCTCCAACATACCAACCTGGACAACTTGTGTGGCTCTCCACGGAAGACATCCATCTGCGCCTGCCTTGCCGCAAACCTAAGTCCCAAATACGTTGGTCCGTTCCAGGCTGTAAGTCAAATCAATCCAGTCACATATGAGCTCAGGCTCCCCTCATAGTATAAAATTCATCCAATCTTTCACATCTCACTGTTAAAACCTTACCATCCACCAGGGTCTGATTCCTCCACAGAGCCTGGCCCCAGTGATGAGCCCCCTGTACCTCTGATTATCGAGGACTCTATCGATACTGTCAAGGAGATTCTGGACTCCCGACGCCATGGTGGCTGTTTGGAATATCTGGTGGACTGGGAGAATCATGGTCCAGAAGAAAGATGCTGGGTACCTTGAGATGACATTCTAGATCCAGCTCTTCTCACAGAATTCCATCAGCAACATCCACATTGTCCAGCTCCTCGAGCAAGGGGTAGGCCACCGTGATGTCGGGGTTCTCGGTAAGCTGGAGCGGACCATGGAGACAGGGTGATGTCACAGATCAGCCAGGCTCTCTCACCTCCACAACTCTTCATTCCCAGTCACACGATTTTTACCATCTGCCATATACAGTCGCCTGTATTAACCATCTGCATCTGTTTTCAATCACACTCTCATCAGCACACTGCTTAAGAACACACCACAGCCTCAGTCAACGTCTAGCTTTGAACTATGAAAGACTCATTTACCTGGTCTCCGCGTTTACCTGTGAAGATTCATGGTACTCCCACGTTAATTTATAAAGATATCTCCATTTACTACTTACCTGCTGGTCCTATTGCTGAGGTGTGTGTTTCTCCATCTCTAACTCCATCTGTAAGATCATACTGGACTGTTATTATCAGCATCCACTCTCTGCTCACTCAGTTTATGCTTGCTATACTCATCTGTTCTCTCCATATCTCACCCCGTGTCCAAATAAAGTTGTTTCTGGATTCATTAACCCTCTGTTCAGTGTATATTTCCTGACAGTATGGTTGCGGTAATATAAGCAAAAACATAAAAGTACTCATTATAGTGCCACCTATGGTCTGATTGGGCGTGTGTGTGTGTGTGCACCTGAGTAGTGGGGGAGATTTGGGGGCATCCTGACAAATTTGGTGTTTGTAGAATTTATGGTATTGGCTGGTCAGACACTTTTAGAGGAGGAGGAGGAGGAGAAGAAGAAGAAAAAGATGATGATGATCAGTACAAATACAACATAGGGTCCTGGCACCTTTGATGCTTGGACCCCTAATAATCTAGACCTGATTCAAGAGTACAATCCACAGACAGGAGCTGGAAGCAACTTGGAAAACACACACAGGAACAATGACCGACAAAATACAACTGAAACGCTGGGGTGTATACAGTATATTAACAACTTAACCAGGGGCTGATGAGGGACAGGTGTGGGGGATTAGTTGACATGGTAACTAATAAGGGTAGCTACAATATGGTAACAAGCAAGGCAATCAGGGACACTGACCACAGAAAGAGGGCACAGAAACAATAGGAAAATACATTTCAAAATAAGAGTACACAACACAAGCCAGGGGAACATAAAATGGGATTATGATTGAAAACCTTAAGGAATGGCTTCCAGATGCTCCTAAACTAAAAACCTAAGTCCAGGAGGAAGGTGAAGCAGAGGCAAATCAGGGGGAGGGACTAAGGGCCAGGTCTGTGAGGTGGAAGCAGATCTGGAGATAGAGGTAGAACAAGGAGGCAGAGTGGTACCAGAGATATAGGTGGAGCCGACAGAACTGGAGACTAGGACGGAGCCAGTAGAGCAGAAGGGACTGAAGATCTCACGGCAGAGCAGAAGACCACCAAGGTGGAGCAGATGGAACTGGGGACCACCAATGTGAAGCATACGATGCAGGAGACCACCAAGGCAGATCAGGCGGTTCTGGAACCCACCATGGTGGATCAGGTGGTGCTAGCGACCACCACGGCAGAACAGAAGCCCACTATGGTGGAACTGCAACAGAGATCACAGCCTCTGTAACTGTAACACGATAAGCAGAGAGTTTGGGAATGGCCTCCGTGGTCATTACATGGCAGGTAGAGAGTTCAGAGACAGCTGCTGTGGCAGGACAGGCAGGGTATTCAGAAATGGCCTCCATGGCCGTGATAGGACAGGCAAAGGGTTCAGGGATGGCATTCTTGGCCACGAAAGGGAAGACCGAAAGTTCAGGGACGGCCTCCTTGGCCATGACAGGACAGGCAAAGAGCTCAGAGATGGCTTCCTTGGCCACGACAGGGCAGACAGAGAATTCAGGGATGGCCTCTTTGACCGTGACAGGACAGGTTGAGGGTTTAGGCACCTTGGGAGGGTCAGGAGAAGTGTGTGCGGCCCATACACATAAGATGCCAATATCCATCGCAGAGAGCACAGCCGATGGCAGAAGGACCTCTACTATCGGGCATCACATGACAGAACTAATACAGAATCCAAATACAAGCACATATTTAACAGACAAACACTAACATAACTAATCCAGACTTGATACAAGAGAACAATCCGCAGACAGGAGCCAGGAACAACTTGGAAAACACATACAATGACTGTCAAAATACAACTGAAACACAGGAGTATATATATACACAAGTTAACCAGGGGTTGACGAGGGACAGGTGTGTCCTTTGGTGATTAGTATGGTAACTAATAAGGGTAGCTATGATAACAAATAAGGCAGCGAGGCAAACAGGGACACTGAACACAGGAAGAGTGTCATATACTTCAAAATAAGAGTACAAAACACAAGACGGGAAACGTAATAAAGCAATAATACCCAAGAAGCCGTGGTTTACAGTGAATTTATAACACGGGGCTTATTGCTTCATGGGGCTTATTGCTTTATAAAACGGTTATTCCATATACATAGTAACATTTCACAAAATAAAACAGAGCAAATAAAGTGTAATGATATTAATAAAAAACAGCATTCTTCCACCAAACAATGTAGTTCCTCAGAAACAGTTGTGGTTGCAATAAAGTGGTTGCCAAGCAACACACAAAGTAAACAAAGGTGTAGGTTTGTAGAGTAATTTCAGAATCAAGGACCGGAACTATCCGTTTTATAAACTGGGATTATAACACCTATTTTTGTTATGTGTTTCTGGTATTTGTCCACAGTGTGAAGTAGGCATAAACAATTCAAGTTACATAGAATTTTTAATTACACCTTAGGACATACTTGTGGACTTAACAAAGCAACTGTGCATCCATCCATCCATCCATCCATCCATCTGTTTTCTAAAGTTGCATATGTATATTCCCATTTCAATCCCATTTCAATTACTTTCATTAATGCAGTTCTTACTGGCTTGGTTGTCAGCCAAAACTTTCAAACAAACTGTTACTGCTACTATGCTACTACATGTGTGCCCTCTAGAGGCAATACTCCCAAACCTGATGCATCAAAATATCACACCACCTCTGATGAGCCAATGACTGCATTTAAATGGAACCAGCTGAAACCAACTTCCAGAAGAGATCAGGGGCCTGTTTCATGAAACAAGTTTACCAGATAAGCCAGGCTTATTTCAGTTAATCTGACTTATTTTGAACCAAATCAACTGACAATAAGTCAGACTAACTGAAATAAACCTAGCTTATTTGCTAAACTTGTTTTATGAAACAGCCCCCCGATGTGCTAAAACAGTAGCCACATTTAAATCTAGACCCTAAACACATCTGTTTAGCTATGCATGTAGTAAATGAGCACTGTATTTTATGTATCCTATTTTTTTTTAAACTATTTTAATTAATTTTGAATCAAATTTTTAATGATTAAAAAGAATATCTGCTTTTATTGTTGTGATTATTTTTATGATTATTTTATTTCCTTTTTATGTAAAGCACTTTGAATTACCATTGTGTATGAAATGTGCTACATACATAAACTTCCCTTGCCTTCATGTTGTCTTCATTACCTGCTTCTTCATCTTACCTGCTTCTTGGTGGGATGCATAGATTTAAAGGGCTGGACAGTAAAACATGTTTACATTTTATTACAAATAAGGTCAGTTCAATGCCCTGTTGAAAAAAAAAATAGCATATACTAGTTAGGTTTGTTTTGAAGCATGGTAGCTGGTTTGAGTTGCTTTAAGCTGGTCCTTAGTTGGTCATGAGCTGGTTATAAGCTAAACATATTAAAATAATAAAAAAAGGTATGTCATATCCCCTTTAAACAAAAACATAAAAATTATAACAAAATGTCGTAAAATTAATGAATAGAGCCATTTCATGACATTCATTTCAGTGTAATATCTGATGGGCAATTTGCAGAACTCATCATATTTTCTCTTCCTTAAAATAAGTGAACATGGCAATGTTATTTTTCTTGTAAGATACTGAGATATTTTATTTGCAGTTAATTTCCATGTAAGGCTGCGTGGCTGCAAGTTAGTTGTTGTATTGCAGGATTTTAAAAAATTAATTGAAATTTTAAAAATGTAAAATTAATTCTCGGTTAATTTCTGAATAGTGAACCCTGTAAGCTGCATATACTGGATTGTATGTTGTGTTTTGTATTACAGTGCTTTTAATAATGCATTGTATTTCATGCTGGGAGAAGAATCTAATGGCCTTATATATAAATGCATTTAAACATTTGGGAAACCTATCTACAATGTTGCTTTTTTCCAGAAGATGTCGCTGTTTCAGTTCTCAATTCAGCCGCGTGACTTAAAACGAATTTAACATCCAAAGAAGCACAGGATATTCAACTATTATGTACCGTGTGAGAGTGACAGAAAACGAGAAGGACCACCTGTATGTTTCAGGCAGGATATTTACTGGAGGGACCATCTAGGTAAAGAAGTGCTGTACACATTTAGTAATATTATACTTGAAATAAAAAATCTAAAAATATTGTGATGCGTCAAGGATCCTCCAGAGTCTGAAATAATAGAACTTAAACTTTTAATGTCTTTCCCTCAAAGCTAGTGCCTCAAATTATGAATGCCACAGTTTCAAGGCAGAGTGAACCCTACCTAATTCGTGAAAGATGGGGGAGTCCCATGTTATGTCTTAGAACAGGAAGTGATGTCAGATTATTTTCCTGTGTGGCAGTTATTTACAAGGGAGGCATAACCACTATGATTGACACAATGACTGCTGATCTTACTGCCCTTATTTGTTCAATGGTTTGAGTGGTTGTAGGGACTGGGCATCAGGGTTGAGACTTAACCTGTTCTTTCTGTCCAGTCCAGTGCCTCAACCTAGTGTGGTTTTTATCAGCTGCACTCAGGATCAAATAGACGAGAGAAAGTGATAAGAAAACTTCCATCACTTGTAAAGTGACCAGCACTGGTGAGTCTAAATTCTACACTGAGGTTGTAGGTTAACAACATACTCTCATATCTCTGTCTATATTATGTAAGAAAGAAAACAAGCTGATGTCATTGACGCACTAAGTGTGAAAATATGCATTAATACGCAACCAAAGCTGACTACCTGAAACCACTTTATCCACACACCCACATAGACTCACTGCACACCTGCAGGTTGTTCCCATTACAGATTTCTGCCTAACACACACTTATCTGTTTGTTCTATGCTCATCAGTCTGAACATACACTCTTTATTTTAGACACCTTCACATCGTACGCTCCATTAGAGGAAATGCATTGCGGATTTTACCTAGTAAACTGAACTTGTACCTTATCTACCTATCTCTATTTTTTTCTCACACTCGTTCTCTTCCCCTGTTTCGCTCCTGGTTGTTCTATTTGTGTCAATAAAACTGGGTTATTTATTTGGAGCACGAAGCTGAAAGCAGCCAAAAATCCACCACAGGCCATGTGCATGTGCACACATCTCTATACACGTGAGTGAGATCGCAGGTGTGTGTTTGAGGCGGTGTGTGTGTGTGCAATGACCAACTGATCTAGCAGATATTTAACCTAATCTCTGTGAATGAGGTATTCAGAAATGTGCACATGTAAGCACTACACCGAATCCTCTCTATTTTTTGCTTTTTTATATAAATAAAATTGTATTAAAAGCGCTGTAAGCGATTTCTGCATAACGTGGAAAATGTTTCCACTACCTGACAGTTATGGCTGAAATAACTGTCCTGTGACTGTCTAGACTGAAAAACAGCAAAGAAAAAAATATTTATTTTTTATTTATTTTATTTTCTTTTTATTTATTTATTATGTTTCTGTAGTGTTAACAGTATTACAAAATAATATATTTATTTTTCAGCTGTATTATTAGGAATGACTTTTATTTTTGTGCAATTAGATTTCTTAACTCTCAAATGTCTTATTTTTCTGAGTGCTGTCTCAGAAGTCATGAATCAGTCAGTTAGTTAGTCAATCAATCAATCAATCAATCAATCAATCAATCAATCAATCAATCAATCAATATTAGCCACAATATTTTAAATGCATTCACTATGAAAACAAGTCTGAGCTCTGACATTTCCAAATGAAGCACATTAATCCTGTATTAAGCTGGATTGGCACCAGTAATCTCTATGAACTATGAACCTTGGTTTTCCAGCAAGAAGCAGGATGTCCATCTTATCCATATTGTGCTTGCAAGAAATCCATTTGGTCTAAGTTTCACATTCTGCATATATTCCAGTAAAGAGAACTGACTGACACCGCAGTGTTACGGTAATGAATGACACATTGTCCACATCAGAGGAGTGTACATTCATATGTGGAGAATTTAAACTCAGCAACTCTGTGTAAATACTGTCATGCGGTGCAGTGTGACTTTATATGCCTTGCTACCACTCATAGGCATGTGAAGCTGGAGCTTTACAGATAAATATATGTATAATTGCTGTCTCTTTGCCTTGTTATCCTCACATGAATCTGACTTAGATTGATAGAAAGAACATCTAAACCTGCATCTCTGTGGTGGCCCCTGCTGTCTCCCACAGGCCTCTTGCATATGATGTATGTAGGACACAGTCTGAGGTGGGTTTCTATCTATGGAGAGGTGTTGAGTGTCTGGTCAAGTGGGCTTTGGGTGATGGCTTCTGTGGGAACACTTCAACATAGCTCTGCGGGGAGATATTTTCCATGCGCGGTGTTAACGTTCAAACCTGGGTCTGACCAAAATGCCATTTCCATCATCTCACCGTTGCCTCTGCTGAGGTCCATTTGGCAGTTCAAAAATTGTAGTCAAAACCTAACCTTTACATTGACGTTGCCGAGACATGCTGGCTTTTTATACTGTTAATAATTAGAAACGTAATTAATAAAAATAACAGTAAATAACCAATGCTCTGCTGGAGGACCCCTTAAGATGGGATCACATTTACTGTTGTTCAGCAAATTTTCGAACATGAAAGAGTCGTTTTAATAGGGTCTAATTCATGTGATCAGGAAAGACTTTCTCATGCAGATTTCACATCAGGGTGAAGTTGGACACGCAAATTGCGGCAGTGACCATCAAAAAAGTGAGTTCTGTTTGAGCTGCACTTCATACATTGCTATACTATTGATAACAGACAATGGAGCTTTTTTTGTCTGCTTTTTTGTCTGGAGAATTAGGAAACACATGTTTATTAACTAACTTTAGAGCTTTGAAGGGCCACAAAGATTCTCCTCGAGGGCCCCCTTGATTTCCACTCAGGGGGACACCCGTCCTTGTGATTTTTACTCAGGGGGATTCCCTTACTCCCTCCACCCCCAGAATGGGATTTTAAGGGGTCCCAATGCAATATACAATGCTATCTCACGCCCAGTTCGTACGTATTTTACGAGGTGGCTAATTCGTACGAATTCGTATGACCTCACTTGTACGATTTTGTACAATTTGTCTAGATCCCAGTGATGGGTAGGATTAGGGGCGGGGTTAGGGGTAGGTCATTCTTACGAATTCATACGAATGGAGAAATCATAAAATACGATTTAGCAAAAAATCATATGAATTCATACGAGTGAGATCGTACAAATTTGTATGATTTAGCAAAAATCGTACAAATTCGTATGAGTGAGGTCGTACAAAATCGTACAAATTAGCCAACGTATGAATTGCCGTGAGACCGGGTTGCAATATACTGTACAATAATCTCCATTTTGGTCTCTGGCCCCACTTGAAAGTCTGGAACAGATATTCATATAATATAGACTTAAAGGCATAGAATACCCCATAATGAAAACTCTGGTGTTCCAAACCAGTATGAGTTTCTTTCTTCTGTTGAACACAAAAGAAGATATTTTGAAGAATGTTGGCAGCCAATCAGTTGACTATAGACATTGACTTCTGAAGTATAAAAAAAAAATACTGTGGAAGTCAATGGCTACTTTCAACTTATAGGCTAGATTTGGAACAACTTGAGGGTGAGTAAATGATAACCAAATTTTTATTGAACTATCCCTTTAATATATTAATACCAGTAATTCAGGATGTACTGTAGGCCTATATTTCTATGTCCTAAACCCATAAAATAGGTTTAAGGAAAGTGGATAAGGATTAGGGTGTACATGAATGTCATCAATATTTATTCGCTGATTACCAGTGGAATGCATTATAGTGTGTGGATACACTGATTATTATCGCCTCATGTCATCCGGTGACAGTTCAGTGCTGAATTCACATTACATAACACAGCACTGAAGGATTATTGGCCATGTGCCATAAACCAATGAAACTCCTCTCTTTATAAAAGAAAAAAGAAATATTAGACACCTGAGAGCTAAATTATAGAGTTACATTAAAATGTTTAAACATATTATTTAATCCAATTACTATGGTTTGGTAGCTACTGTATATAAAATGACATCAGAAAAGAATTTTAGCAAAAAAGTGTCTTGTAGTGTAGTGTCATGTTATTATAGATTTAAATAATACACATAAAATTGAAGTGGACCGGACAGAAAGCCTCATAAACTGATCTTCAGTCTCCCGTTAAAAGCATTACTCTCTTGCTTCCCGCGCCTATTACATAATGATTGATGACATAACACCGTACTGGCTCGGGACAGCGCGAGCGCAGCGCGAGCCTGGACAGAGTCGTTGCGCGCGCCAGAGGCCACTCGGTCGATTTATCCAACAAGTGCCCGTCCGTTTCTCTCGTTTTCCACCTCTCTCCGGGACCGCTCAACGATTCTTCTTTTCCTTTGAAATGTCAGTTATGCACGTTAGTTACATTCAAACGACAGCGGAGCGGAGGAACGTGTTGACATAAACCTTGTTTGTTTATTGACCAGACGCGCCAACTTTTGGGGAATAATTGAAAATGGCGATGTGCTTGTTAAAACGTTTGCGGCGTCCCGGTCGTTAAAGCGACAGCTGTTGTCATTTTTCCTTTAGTTTTCTTTATTTTAAGTTGAATTTTAGTTTAGTTTAAATTCAGTAAAGGGGTGTGTTGGTGGAGAGAGTTTTGACAGGAAAGTAATGGAAAATGATGAGCCCGCATCGCCGGACCCGAACCATGACAACACTCAGAGTAAAAGAGGTAAGCGTGTACTTCATTAACCCATTACATACCTCAATGCTGCCTTAGTGGGGAATGATCTCAGATTGTGTGTGTGTGTCAGAGAGAGAGAGTTTCACACATTTGTGAAACGTGGAACAAACTCGCACACACATTCAGTCATAGATATGAGACCAATGGCACTCTAAAAATACACGCCTTATGTGACAGAAGTGCCTGTCTGTGCGCCAGCAGTCCTGCACTAACCCACAGCGCTTGTGCCAAGCCTGTGCCACGCAAACCAGCGAAACCACAACTCAGAGACTTCTGTCACTTCTCCCTCTGATCCAGCGTGCGTTCATAAGAGTGTGTTGTGCTGTCTTATCTATTCTTGTTGAACATGCACTGTCACGTCATCAAGTTTGGGAGTTAAACTCTGCGGTGTGACAAATAATTAACTTTGAAAAGTTTGAAAAAATTCTATGTACATTCTTAAAAATAAAGGTTCTTTACTGGCAATGATTCCATTAAGAATCTTTAACATGGATGGAATCTTTCTATTGCCCAAAACGTTCTTTATAGTGGAAAAATGTTCTTTAGATTATTAAAATGTACTTTACTTGTTATTTAAATGTTCTTTTTTAAAAGAACAAAATGAATAGCTATTCATTCATAAAATGAATATATATTGACTATACATATACAGTGCCTTGCAGAATTATTCAAACCCCTTCATTGTTGTACGTTTTGTTATGTTGCAGCCTTACGTTAAACCGCTTTAAATTGCTTTTTTTCCCACAACAATCTACACTCCACACAACATAATGACAAAGCAAATAACAGGTTTTTTTTACATCTTTGCGAATTTATTATACATAAAAAACCTAAATATTCCTAAATAGTCCTAAGTACTCAAACCCGTATCTGGGACAGTTGAAATTTAGCTCAGGAGCATCATATTGCTTGTAGATGTTACTACACTTTGAGTGAAGTTACCCATTCAATTGAATTTGCCACAGGTTATGATTTGGAATGGCACACACATCTTAATAAAAGGTCTAACAGCTGAAAATGCATATCAGAGCAAAAACCAAGCCCTGAGGTCAAAAGAACTGCCTGTAGAGCTCAGAAACAGGTTTGCGTCAAGCCACACATCTGGGGAAGAGTTCAGAAAAAATTCTGCTGCATTGAAGGTTCACAGAATCATGTAGCCTTCATTATCCATAATTCTGGATCCTAGAGCTGGCCAAACTGAGCAACTGATGGAGAAGGGCATTGTCTAGACTGGTGACCAAGAAGCTGATGGTCACTCTATTTGAGCTCCATGATCATATATGCAGATGGGAGAAACCTACAGAAGGACAAACATCACTGCAACACTCCACTGATCTGGGCTTTATGTCAGTGTGGCCAGACTCAATCTTCTCCTCAGTGAAGAGACACAAAAACCCACTTGGAATTTGCAAAAAGCACCTAAAGGACCCTCAGACTCTGAGAAACAAGTTTCTCTGTTCTGATGAGCCTCAATTCTAAGCATCATGTTTGAAGGAAACCAGCTCTGCTCATCACCTGCAGAGTACCATCCCAAAAGTAAATTGTGCTGGTAGCAGCCTCATGCTGTGGGGCTGTTTTTCAGCAGCAGGGACTGAGGGACTAATCAGAGTAGAAGACCAGCTCAATGCACCAAAATATAGAGATAGCCTTAATGAAAACCCAGTCCAGAGCATTCAGAACCTCAGACTGGGCAGAAGGTTTATATTCCAACAGGACAATGACCCTAAACACACAGCAAGAGTGGCTTATAGACAACTCTGTGAATGTCCTTGAGTGGCCCAGCCACAGCCTGGCCTTGAACCCAATCAAATATTTCTGGAGAAACCTGAAAATGTGCATCTGCCCCCATCCAACCCGACAGAGCTGGAGAGGTGAACAGGTGAGGAGAAGAATGGCAGATAATTGTCAAATGCTGATGAGCAAAGCTTGTCGCATCAAACAAAAAAAGACTTGAGGCTATAAATGTGCTTCAGCTAAGTACTGAGTTCAGGGTTTGAATACCTATGCAATGTACTTATTTCAGATTTTTTATAAATTTACAAAGTTGTGACAGTTCTGTTTTTGCTTTGTCATTATGGTGTATGGAGTGTAGATTGATGTGGAAAAAAAAGTAATTTAATGCAGTTTAACATAAAGCTGCAACATAACAAAATGTGAAAAAAATGAAGGGGTTTGAATACTTCTGCAAGGCACTGTATATATATATATATATATATATATATATATATATATCAGGTTCTCTCTCTCTCTCTCTCTCTCTCTCTCTCTCTCTCCCTAGAACCTGATATGCAAATCCTTATTTTCAAACTGTAAAAAGGGTTTGAATAGTACATAAAAGTGGGCAGATTTTTGTAATTATATTTAAGTTATATTAAAGTAATATCCATAATATATATATGGACATTATTAATGGTGCACCAGATTATTTCTCAGAGAGAGGGAAGAAACAAAAAGTCAGTGAAATAAAAGAAAAAAAGGAAAGGAAAGCGATACCCATTGACCAAGTAGCATAGAGATAAGACTATGCTTTAGTTACTTGAAATGAAATTCCCTCAAGGGTGTCTTATTAGGTTCTTGCAACCCAATAGGTCTCTTTAGGGCCTTATTCAACTGAAAGAGTATATTACTTTAATTGGAAACTGGTGTATTGGGTTATCTGAAGTTGAACTTTTGGCTATTTCACTCTTAAAACATTCTTTGCTGAGATCAGTTTGGTCAGTGACCTTATTCTGTGTAAACTGGAAGTTAACTCAGATGTGTAGCTTGTTAACCATTAACCTATTTCATGCAGTATGTGTTCAGGCAAAGCTTTACATGAAAAGTGGATTA
This sequence comes from Tor tambroides, assembly GCA_021397915.2. Classification (NCBI taxonomy): domain Eukaryota; kingdom Metazoa; phylum Chordata; class Actinopteri; order Cypriniformes; family Cyprinidae; genus Tor; species Tor tambroides. The sequence continues at coordinate 13,232 of JAFVLL020026768.1, forward strand.
TTTAAGTTGTTTTTAATGTCATTATTTAGTCTAAATGGTATGAAAGGTTCTTGCACTTTAATATATTGAATTAGTTTGCTCAGTGTTGTATTTCATATAACAGTATTTGTAATATTTTTTAAAAATATTTTTCGTCTTCTCAGACCATGCTTACACAAACAGTACATATAGGATGTAACAAACAGAAACACATATAATTCCTATTTTAAGAATATATAAACCCTGTGCCATACCCTCCTGCCCTCTTGTTACGCGCCTCTGATCTTGTCTTATCAGCCTCACTCTCTCTTCATGCAGCCCCCTATCTAAACACATTTATCCCCGTTCTCACACTTCCCTTATCTGACGCTCCTTTTGCCCTTCTCACTGTATCATCTAAACACACTTTCCCTCTGTTTTGAGCTCCTCCACATTCACTTTCTGTTCTGTTCTGTCTGCTTCTGTTCTTTGATGAGCTCCCACTTGCACCTGTGTACTTGCACCTCATGTCTCTCGTGTATATCATAAGCTTAACTTTCCCATTCTGAGTCAACATCTCATCACTGTGTTCACCTGTGCACACGCTAGTGCTTGTCAGCATCTTTATATTTTCAGTCACAGGCCTTTACACTTTTAAAATCAACGTTACTTCCAAGCCTCTTATCATAAACCTTTTTTTGTTCTTAAACTGGTTAAGTTGCTCTTTGGAGATTTATTGCAGCTTTTTCAGAGAAGACCTCCTGGGTTCTTTAGAGGAATGTTTGGGGCTCAGTACAAGTCTGCGGATTAAGACAGAAAATATATGGGACAAGACTTTGGAATTACATTAATAAACATTGTTTCAAAATTATAGTTGCATTATGTGTTAACGTGAGGCTATTGTGACAGAATCGCTTATCCACCTTTTCTGTTCTAAGTTATGTCTATTTTTTAACTCCAGCAATTTAAAGTTGGTAAACACAACAGATTTCCCACAATGTGCTCTAAAATATGCAAAAAGGATAATAATCCAGCCAAAGGATTTATATCTGCAATGCATAACCTGGGTTTCATTCATCTAGAACAGAAGCCTCACTGCTAAATTCTAGACCCCTAAATAACATTTTTGTTTGAAAACTATTGTTGAAATTAATATCTTTGGTAATTAACAGCATATCACTGGCATTCCTTTAAAGAACCCAGGAGGGTTTCATTTTTTTCATTTTAATGGATGATACATTGTGCCAATATCGTGGTCTGAAGAAGCTACTTTGCAACATCAAAAACAATCCCCTAAATAAGATAGTTCTCAAAGGTTATATTAAAGAAATATTCTGTCATCATTTACTCACCATAATGTCATTCCTAACCTCCATGACCTTTTTGTTTTTGTGGAACATCAAAGAAGATATTTTGAGAAATGCCTCAGTGGGGTTTTTTTTGTCCATATAGTGGAAGTCAAGGGGAAACAAAACAGTATGGTGACCAGCATTCTTCAAAATATCTTCTTTTATGTTCCACAGAAGATAAAGTCACAGATGTTTAGAACATCATGAGGGTAAGTAATTGATGACAGAATGTTCATTTTTGGATGAATTATCCCTGTTCCATAGACATCCATTGTAAATGCATTACTTTACTGTACATGATATTATCATTAACTGAGCCTAACTACGCTTAAATAAAGCAACCTGTGTTAAACTATAAACATTCCTTTAGCACCCAACAATATCATGACTTTCTGAAAAACTAAAGAATAAATAGTTCTTTATGGAGCTTATAAATGTTCTACAGCATCAGGTTGTAAAATCCTTGGTTCTATTCAAAACCTTTATGTATTTAACAATGTGGACCCTACTGGTAACTGTACATCACCAGATGTATTTTGCATCTCTTTGCCTTCATGATTTTCGAATCTATTCTCTTTACACAGTAGAGTCATCAAATAATCACTCTATTGGTCCCCAGACATTTCTTTAATAACTGTGATTCTGATGAGAAAGCAAAGCACTCTGCTTTCATGAGCAGAATTAGGCTGTGTGTGTAAACGTTATTACTGAGGGTTTAACCACCTGGAGTCCTTTAGTTTTTACATCATATCCACAATTTTCCGCTCCAAATGCAGAAATCTCGTTCAGACTCTTCTGATAATTACCGCTTAGATGGCTCTGTGTTACAAAACCTAAGACTCTGTCTCATTCAGTGTTTTCTCTCGCTTTTTCTCTCTATTTCTCTCATACCCTCATATCACCTTGCCAGAAATACTGTAAATATATCTGTGTGTGGTAAGAATGGACATAATCTGAATTAAAGGAAAGATTAGTGTTTAGTGAGTGTCTTTGGATTCCTGATCTATTTCCAGAAGCCGATTGGCTAATTTGAGATCCAAAAGCTTACCTCCACTACCCCACTGCAAAGATTACCTGCTTTCACACACACACAAACCTCTCTCACACACATTGCAACACTCTTTCACAGTTTTTTCCCAAGCTGAAAAGTGAATACGGTGATTACGAAGGCAGAGTGTGACATTTGACTAAAGATGGGGGAGATTTTATACAGGTGGGAGTGAGAAAGAACTTTAAAGACTGAATGGAGGAAGAGATGGGTGTGAGACAAAAGGAAACCACAAAGTAATGAAACACTCAACGACAATATGGCATGTGTTACCTTTTAGCGGTTTATGAATCTACGTAAATGAGGCAAATCTTGAGACTCATGATAATGTCAATGGTTGTCAACTGAAAACTGAAATAACTTTGATGCTCTGTTTTGGATCTTTACAGTTATTCATGTAGATTCGTTTTCATTCACAGCTAGTTGAGTTCAAAGCACTTTTTAGAAGTTAGTCTCTCAGGATGGGTCAGTTTTTCATTTTTATAGGATGTTGTTGACTTGTTGATTTCTCTTGTGTAGTGGCAGGGGTCCTTCTTGTTTTGGAAAAACAGAGGACAACTGGCACCTCAAGGTTCATGTTTCCAGCAGCTTAACACCCTGCAGCTCTTGACTGGTTACCCACTGAAGCTAAGCAGGGTTAAGCCTAGTTAGTAACTGGATGGTTGACCTCTTGTTTCATTGCCCAGGGACTTGGCAGTATCTAGGACTGCCCCATTGTCAAAAATCCAGTGCGCTAAAATGTTGCTCCTTATAGAACTTCTCAGAATGTGCAAGTGAGCATTGCTGTACTTTTTATTACAGCTAAGTAAGATGCACAATAAACAAAATGAATGATGATTAGCTGTGGTGGCATACAGCGATGATCATGGTCCTTATACTGTCCAAATTTGTTTCATACTGATTCATACCATACACTTTTTTAAAAATTAAGCTTCCAAAAGGGTGTTTTCACAGTGATGCCATAGACCAACCATTTTTGGTTCCCCAAAGAACCTTTCAATGAACAGTCATTAAAAGAACCAATTTTTTATTTAGCGTGAAGAACATTTTAATAATCTAAAGAACTGTTTCCACTATAATCAACCTTTTGTGCAATGGAGAAGTTTCAAGGATGTTAAAGGTTTTTCGTGGAACTATCAATGCCAATGAAGAACCTTCATTTATACGAGTGTGGGAAGCTTGGACATATCTTAGATACATGTTGCAGAGGAAGAGGTTTCAGAGAAGTCAGCAGGGGCCCTGCGGTCTGCATGGGTACTAATATTAATGAGGGCACTCTGCCTTTTCTAGGGCATTATGGGTGCTATTGCATCATCCAGGTGGTTAAGGAGATTCCCACAACCTGTGCATTAGAAGAAAACATCTATACAAGTGCATGGACATACACATTCGTTTTGTCACTAAGAGTGATTGACCATTTACTGTATTTACTTTGTTTCTAGCCATTTACTCTCTTTGCAAGCCTTCAGAGGTACGTCTGTTGACAGTGGCATTTCATTGGTCATTCTAAAGTTTGATAATAGTAATAATAATATTTTTAAAAATTGTTCAAAACTTTCCCACGCTCAAGGACACTTTACAAAAGCAGTAACATACAGTCAAACCAAAAATTAATCAGACACCATATATAATTTTTGATATTTTTTTACTAGTGGGTGCAGGACACTAAAGTTCATTTATGTAAGTGAGGATAGCAAAATAAAGTAAACTGTGACATATTATACCCAAAAATTCTTCATACAGTGGACTACCAGTAAAACTGATCAAAAATTTGGAACCAGAAATTTGATTTGACACTTTGACCTGACCATGTTTTGTTACATACCTTTCTATCAAAGTTATCTGACATTATCAAGATGAATTTGTTCTGACACAGTTTAACTCTTTAGTTCTTGTCATATTTTATTACCATTTTCCGAGCTGTAGCAAATAAACTGTGATAATGTGAGAAATGTTGAAGGTGTCTGAATAAATTTTGGTTTGACTGTATAATAGACAGTCACTTCACATAGTCAGTTAAGTGGACAATAGACATTTGCCCAGTCCAGAAACAGAACTGATTGCAGTTGCATATCATGGTACAATTAAGTACAAAAACAGAAACACATAGTGTAGTAAACAACACAGAAAATGGACAGTATAAACAAACAAACAAACACAAAGGGTAGTAAATGCAAGACGTGCACATACGAAAAATACTCTGAGAAAGTATTACAACTGGTAGTACAGGAGTAGCAAAGTGTCTAAAGAAACGTAATTATGACTGATGGGAATCTTTTGCCAGGGCTAGTGTTGCTAAAAGTACTGGTGCCAAATTGGTACTGAAACTAAAAAAAAAATGTAACAGTAGGTGCTGCTTTCAAACATTTGCATTGAGCACTGCAGCCAATCACAGACATTTACTGTATGTCAAGAGCATGAATAAAATGGCTAATCAGATGTTTAAGAAGAGCCATACCAAAGCGGATGTTTTTGTTCATTGTGAGTTCATCGACTAAGTACTGCATGTTCGCAAATCCTTTATTACCAACAAAGTGGATGACAGTGATCATCATACCAATGAATGGGACAAAAATTCTGATATGTCAAAATAGATCTGTCCATAAAATCTTGGAGTATAAAAATAGATTTTAAGAGCAGTGTTTACTTATGAAAAATAGCTGAAGTTATGTTGGTTTAATGTATTATTTACTTAACACATTTCATTTAAATTTTTAAATGTTTATTTTCATTTAGAGTTTAAATAGTTTTTGTTATGGTTCCAAAACTGGTAAGGCAAACTGAATTATTACTGGAATTGGAATACTGAAATTTTGGTATTCTGAAAACACTAGCCAGGGCAATCTACAACTTTTTTTGGGGGGCTTTAAAATGCTCTAGTGTTGAATTTGCTGTATGTTCATGCACAGTTCTCTCCTATTTCTCCTTTATTACGAGTCTTATTGTGTGGGATTATTGCTTTCACAAGACACTCAGCTCTGGGAATGTTCACAGTTGCACCTTTTTAATGCTTTAAAACTTCAGTGTCTTCCTGGTGAAATCACATGAAAAACTTTAACTGAAAAGAGATGGAATGCAATTACCAAATCATGTGACTTGGAGAGGAAAAGAAAAGTAAAACACTGTTGATAAATGTACAAATATCTCAGTTAAATTCAGCATGGTTCCTTTTTGTAGCCCTATTAAATGTGTAGCAACCTACTTATAAATATTGTAGCTGTCACTTGACAAGTGTTGTTCAGTGCAAACAAGATGATGATAAGTTTATGTCAGGCACTGATAACAGAGGCCCACATGTCAGTTTGCTCTATCTGTGTGTTTTAGTGTGTCTAGACCATTACTTTGTTGTTTTAATGACTTCATTTGCTAATTTGTAGATACAGTCAAACCAAAAATTATGCATACACCAGATATAATTTTTTATATTTTTTTTACTAGTGGGTGCAGGACACTATAGTTCATTTATGTAAGTGAGGATAGCAAAATAAGGTAAACTGTGACATATTATACCCCAGAATTCTTCGTACAGTGGACTACCAGTAAAACTGATAAAAATTTGGGACCAAAAATTTGATTTGACACTTTGACCTGACCATGTTTTGTTACAGTACATACTTTTCTATCAAAGTTATCTGACATTATCAAGATGAATTTGTTCTGACACAGTTTAACTTCTTATTACCATTTTCTAAACTATAGTGAATAAACTGATAATGTGAGAAATGTTGAAGGTGTCTGAATAAATTTTGGTTTGACTGCATGTGTCTGTATATACATTTTAAAATGCAATCATCCTAAGTGATAGTGAGTTCTGAATAAGTGTGATTGTTTTTTTTTCTCAGAGGACATTAACTCAAGCACTCAAAATCTCTTTTTCTGTCTCTCTCTGGTTCTGTAATAGCTGCATGGTCAAGTAACTGTGCTAGTTGGCCAGAATGGAGCGATAAGTAGTGTAATCAAGGCTTGGCTGTGTTATCCACCTGCATTTAGATCCGTTACCAAGGTGCCTTATATCACCCTGATCATTCAGGTACCACAGAGAATCCTTTAATCTGCGATCAAACGATGAACGTTGCTGCTTGTATTACGCCTATTAACATACACACACTCAAAAAAGCATGCATTTTTGTTGTAAAATTTGAGAAAATATGCAGAATTGAGCATCCTACGGACCAAAAACTCGTACCGAAAACAGCACTGGTCATTTTTTTTCTATTAGGCAAATCGTGAGACGGAGTTGTGAAATACCTGCTTTGAGAGTCTTTGTTTCCGAGTACGTCTGCAAGTCGCCACGCACCTATTTGTGTGTGTTCCGCTACATAAGCAAAAGTGACTTTTTCAAAAAGCCACAAAGCCCTTCAAAGAGGGGGAGAGACAGCCGGAGTGAGAGACAGACAGAGAAAGTAAGAGAGAGAGAGGCTAAGTCTTCTTCCCAGTGATGGTTATCGTACCTGCCCTGTGTCTTCAGACAGACACAGTGCTAAAAATACCCATCGGAAACGGCCAACACAGCATCAAATCTGAACTTTCTCAAAGTGTGGTCAAACGTCAGACAACGGAGATTGCTGTTTGTGCTTGTGTGTGGGCTGCGATGGAGGTTAAGGGGGGCTTTTCATGTGAATGATGATATGTGTTTGTGCTTTCATGCCAATAAAAGCATGCATGTGTGTTTGTCTACATGTGTTAGTGTGTGTACACGCATACATTTTACAGTTTTAGTTGTTTAGTATGTGTAGGTGTGTGAATAACACTGACACTTTCCATGAATAGGGTCCTAACTAAGCATGGTACTCTTTAAAAATGTTGGGTTTTCTTAAACAAACGTGCTTAAAAATGTTAATTATTAAAAAGATTTCTTTCTTTTGCTGAGCACAAAATAAGATATTTTGAGGAACAGTTGCTGGTCCCCACTGATTTCCATAGTAATTTTTTCCATACTATGGGGACCATCAATAGTCGGTTTTTTTATGTTCCATGGAAGAAAGAAACTCATATAGGTTTGGAACAACTTGAGGGTGAGTAAATGATGACAGAAATTTTGAAACCCATTACTCTTTTTTTATTTTTATGTGGACTATCCCTTTAACTTCAATAAGTTAAACTAAAAGTTAGATTAAAACATTACCTTTTTTTGCAATATTTTGCAATAAATGCAGCTTAAAAACCTGATTTGTGTGATTTGTTATTTTTAGCAATGAACCAGAACAAGTAACAGGTTGTTAATTTACTATAAATCAAGCTGTCACTCAGTAGAGTTTAGCTAGTTTGGGACCAAAGTTTAGTTATTGATAAACTTATATAGGATAAAAATATTTCTTTGATAATTATGATTTTTGCATTAACAGTGTTGAAAGCCTAACAAATGCAACAAGTAGGCAGTGCAATAGTACATCTTTGGTAATTAAAATGAAAATAATAAAAAAAAAAAAAAACATTACAATAATAATAAAAAAGAAATCGAACAGATAATGTAAGAATTTTGACATTGTGGTGTGTTTTCAATTTTTCAATACAGTATGATGTAGTGACAGGCCAAAATCAACATTTCAAGACCGAGAGACTTTCGATGTGTTTACAACTAGTTACTTTTTATGCTACATCACGATTATGTTGGATTTTTTGTTTAACATATTTAGAACATATGTAGTTATATTAACATATTAGTTGCCTAACTATTGTTTTATGTCCCTCTTTAGGAAATCCAGTACACAAGAAATCCCATCTAAGTAAGTACAACTGAGAATCTCAACCATTCATCAGTTATACACTGTCTATTCACTCTGTGTAGCTGTGCAAGTATGTTTTATAGTAAAGCACAATAGCAGTTTCCTAGTGTGTGTGTGTGCTTTGAGAGGTGGCTTTTTTAACCCCCATGCATGTTGTTTTTTGCATATCAGAGAACCCCTCCATTGTGGTTTTAGGGAGGGGGGCCTGTATCAGTGTAGCAAAGCGGTGCATTATTACACCTGTAAAGAACAAACACGCACACAATGCACCTGTATCCACATATATTTTTACTTCAACCACAAAAGCTGTATGTTTAAACTTGAGCAAAGCTACCATAGACACGCACGCACAGGTGCGCACAGCTATGGGTGTGTGCATCTGAATGAAGATAAGATCTGAGAGTATTTTGGTGAAAGATGCTGTTTAAAACTCTTCCCGCCTTTGTGTTTGATTACAAGCATGCATTGTGTAAGTCTTTTGCTCTTCCTTTAATTTTTCATTTTTGCATTTAAATTCGACCTTCACGGCAATATCCGTGACATCCGTATCATTTAATCTTTTTAGATCCTTCTATAAATTGTTTCTCAGTCAAATTCAAAAATTTTAGGAAACCCTTAAAGGAAAAAATGAGTTTGTTTCATATCATATTAGCGTACTGGCTTTATTCGAATGTGACTGTAGGTGGATTAGAAAACACGCAAGAGCGTGGTTGGACCATGATTCATAATGACAAGCAGTAACAACACTCTGCAGTACTCTGCGGCAACAATATCACATGACGATCTTAACCAGGTTGTTTACACCAGTACCCTCTACCGCCTATCCGACCAGCCTCACATCCTTTCTGAACGGTTCCCAAATGCCAACAAGTCAATACTTCACAATACAAATGCTGCGTGTCTCCTTTAATCACTTTGAGAAAAAGGTACAAAATCTGTCACTGAGGCAGTATTCTGTCTAAAGACACTAATATGTAACATTTAGGTACTAATATGCACCCTTTACAAGTAAAAACAAGCATACAAGTGTACATTTCGAAAAGGGTGCTGTCCCAGTGACAACTTTTGTACCTTTTTTCCTGAAACCAAAGAACAGGATAGTTTGATACTATTTGGGAGTTTTTAGTTGTGTGTGCACTAGTGGAAAGTGAGCAGGATAAGATGAGGATGCAGTGAAGGCTAACATACAGAGGTGAGCTGCTCACTGCTGAAATGGAAAGAGAAAGAGAAAGTAGAGTCCACCTATAGACGGACAGAGAAACAGCACATCAAGTTCTTTAGAAGAGACATCATGTGTGTGCGACAGAGAGAGGTGTACCTATCTACAGTTTGAAAGGGACAGGCCCTCTCCCTCTTTGTCACTCGCGGATAGAAACTCACACAAATGCTCTCTCTCGCTGTCACCTACCGACAGAAAACCACCTAATCTCTCTGTCATCTCAAACCCTGCGACAGCATCATCTGTTCAGAAGTTTGATTAACTGTGAGCTGTCAACCATATTGAGTGATTTTGACGTATAGCTTCACCAGAGAAAGTCAGCAGTTCACACATGCTGTGAAGATGATGCGAGGTAGGCATTTATGGTTTGTGTTTGGCCTAGCAAGTATGTATTTTTACTGATGTTTGTGTGGGTGTGTGAGAAATGTTTGTTTACATCACATTGGATGCATCCTCGTGTCTTTAAAAGTAATGGGTTTCATTTTGGTTCGTGCATAAGTTGTGAAACACTTCTGTGTCAATTTGGCTTTTCCGTTTCAATCATCAAACTCGAGTTAAGGACATAGTGATTATATATCCATTGTTTTCAGGCTCTCAGATAAGATTGACCTTTTTGGAGTTTCGCTGTGTTGTTTGTAGTTGTACGCGACCCTTTCCGCCATGTTAACATGTCTGAGACTTCTTGAACCACTTGAGTCAGAGATGGATGATGCACAACATGGAAATCTTGAAGGATGGGGTGGGATGATATGCAGGATTTTGTAGGAATACAGAAAACAGTGTAGATCTGATGTGCTTTGATTTTGAAATCAGGATTTTGATTTATAATTTCTTTATAAATTCAAAATACCTTAGCGTTGTCTGATGAACCTGCTGACCTGATGAAAGATGAAAGATGGCGTTAATACACAACATAATAATCAATGTTTTTATAACAATGTATGTGCCTTTTATAATTTCAAATGTGCTTAAAATATTTAAAAAATATTTACTTTTAATTAATTAGTAGAAATTTGCCATGCCTACTTTCGTTCTAATTCTATTTTTCATACTTGCTTTATGTTTGCTTTTACCTTTTGTAATTTATTAATGGCTTTAACAGTAGACTCGTGTGTGTGTGTGAAGTGGTCCAGCGTGGGTGTGTGACTCTACATGTTCTCGCTGAGTTTAGTAATAGGGATTTTCGCACATTCAACATCAAATATGCCATTTCCATATCCAAACTTCGCCTTTGAGCCTGAAGCACAACATTTAGTTTAGTCTAAAACCTGGTTTGACATCAAAAACTGAATAATCACATGGAGAAAGTACTATTTTTAAACACATTTAACTATATCTAGATTTAACTTGGTACTTTCTTCGAATCTGAACAAAGTCTTACAAACGTAATCTATGCTAGTATGTTCAATCACAATGGTAGTAACTCTTGCAGTTTGCTCAATTAAGCGAAAACATCTTGAATTATGAATGAATTTACCAGTTCTTTTGTACAGTGCTTTTTAACAAAAATCAGACAGTTATTTAGATTCTTTTTACAGATATAAACTTTATATAGATCCATAAACTCACAATAAATTAACAATAGAGACAGTGACAGGTAATCTAGATAGGTAATCATTTCAGTCACGAACCTGGCAGAAGAAGCCACAATATTGTTTAATGGTCAGATAAATTGAGAATTAGTTTATCTTGTGTTTTGTGGCTGTTATGATTAGTACCACAACTATAGATACGATGAAGTGACCACAGATAAAAGGTTTAACGTGCAGATTATCTCTTTAATAATACAAACACTGCAAGATAAGGTCTCGCTTTCAGAATTCTCTGAATTTAACATCCGTTGTGTTTGGCCTAAACGGAATAAACGCAAAGTAAGACGATCTTTAACTCTCCCTCTATTTTTGTTTACTTTGTCCTGAAACCCATACAGACAAAACTGAGGACCCTGAAAGTATCAGATGACGTTCGTTTGTGAGGCTTGTGGTTGTGGACATCGTTCAGAAATGACTCTCAAATAGGCATTTTTGTACAGTCCCCTAAAACTGAATTTTCCGTAGCAGCCCGCATCACGTATGTGGTTAAATATCTGCTCATCAAAATTGCTACAATTCAAGCAGGACTTGCTGAACTCAGCTGTGCTGTATCTTATCACTTGGATTATCTGATGCCGGTTTGCACTGAAGTTCTCGCTGTAGTCCAGCACCCTGCTGAAAGCTTTTTTTGTGTGTGTGTGATTATAAAAGTACTTAAGACACCATAAAAGAATTCCAGATTCCAATCACAACTGAGACGGTCTTATACCTCTTGTATTGATTTTCTTTTAAAAAATACATTTTCTATTGTGTATGTACTCGCGTAAATTTATTTGTTGCTCATGATCTTAAAAAAAAGTACTTATGCATTTCTTTGCAAGACGAATTTTTACATTTTAATAACAAAACATATACCCCCGGTTTCACAGACAAGGCTTAAGCCTAGTCCTAGACTAAAATGTAAGTCTGAGCTGTTTCAACTGAAAGAAACTCGCACTGACTGATCTAAAAATATATCAGTGCCTTTGTTTTGTCTCAAGATGCACACCAGTAATGTGTTTTTCTAAGCATGTTTATAAAAATTGCTTAAATATCCTAATTGAACTATGATCTAATCCTGGCTTAGTCTAAGCTTCGTCTGTGAAACCGGGCCATACTGTTGGAAAAAACATCCCAGGATGCACCTCATGAAGTTGGTTGAGAGAATGAACAGCGAAGTAGGCGAGTAAAATAAAAGATAGTTTTGATTTTATTTAATATTTTAGTCCCTCCATAATTCCCATACCGCCATATGTTACTTTGTATTTGAATAATTTTAGTATTTTTATTTTAAAACATGGAAAATGTCCAGATTGCTAATGCATATGTTTTGCTGTAATTTTTGTGTACCAAAAAATGTCCTTTTAATACAATCGTATTGTAAAGATTGTCCTTAGCGATAATTTTATTTAATTTATTTATATTTTATTAAAAGCTAATGTTAAACGGTTTCTTTAAAGAAAAAGATTTGATGATACGCTAATTAAAATGTTATTAAAATAAGCCTTATTTAAGAACAAAATCAGAAGCTATCTGAACCTTATGTGCAGTTTGCTGTGGTTCTGCTGCCTAAAACGCCTAAAAGGTCCTGTTTTTAATTCCATAAAAAGAACAACAGAAAGAAGCACAGCTTTAGTCAGTCAGACCTGGATAGCTGTTTTGATCTCCATTCGATGAGTGCAACCGGAAAGAAATTTGGTGGATTTTATTGAATACACTTTTTGGTTTTATACGCACATTTAGAAAACATGCAGAGTGAGGCATTTTGCAATGTTGCACTAGATTCTAAACTGCACACACACACACACACATACTTTCTGAATATACTGCCAATGAACACTTCACCAGCTGCAAGACTGTTCTGCGCTGTGGTCACCCGTTCAGTCCCTGTGTGTGAGTCTGTGTGTATGTCGGCACACGTGTGTGTGTGTGTATGTGCACAGGTGTGCGTGCAGAGCTTTTGTTTGAATGCTGTTTTTCCATCACCTACATTTTGGCTTGGTTTTCTCCGTTGTTACCAAGTAAAACAGCGCAAGCTAAAAGAAGAAAAGTTTAAGAAATTATATATTTAAAATATATAAATTAAAATTATATAAATTAAAATACATTTGAAAAAAAAATCAGATCTGATCTGTTTTCATATAGAACAAAAGCGTATGAAACTGAATGTTACGAAAGGAAAGTTGAAACTCGTAAATGTGTTCTGCACACTGATATGTGTATAAATTTACTGCTTTTTTTAGTGTGGGGGTTTCACACTTTCTTTCACTCTTGTTCTTAAATGTCTTTAAATCTTCAAAGACTCTGAAATCATGACTTATACATTCAGTGACTAAAGCCTTGAAAATCAAAGAGGTATTCTTTCCCCCTGAATTCACAAAGCTTTTCCATTCAGACAGATTTAAAATAGAATTTAGTGCCTTTAAGACCTAAGATCATATGTATTATTAATTTAAGACAATGAAAAGAATATATAAATGTGTATGTGTGTGTGTATAAATGTGTATATATGTTTGTGTGTGTGTGTCTCAAACCGCATGCCAAGCACAAATGTCTTATCAAACTCAGCTTATTTCATCTTATCTTCCGCCACTTTCCTGTGACAAAAGGTGTTTTTGTGGCTGTGCTGCTTTGTGAATTATTTTTATAGAGGTAATCCTTTAATTACTAACTTATGTTTAATTAATTTCAGAAATAGCTTAGGTTAATTACACGTTAATACACATTAACAATGTTTTTTTTTTATGAGTTTCACAATCAGTATAATTAAAAAACAACGATTAATAATTTATTAAAGCGTGTCATTTTTTATTTTAAAAACTGAGCTGTTATAGTATATAAAACTAAACTCATCCAAATAAAAACACTTCAGTGAATATTTAATTGTTTTTTTGTTCTGTTCACTCTATTAGCAAGTCTTAGCATTATATATATTATTCAAATAGATGTGCATTAAACAAATGTGCTGTGTCAAGTAAGGATCTTGCAGAATTCCTGTTTGTCTCATGAGTTGTGTTTCTTTGAAAGCTATAAGCTCTTGATGTTTCCAGGTTCTCTCTTTTTCTCTCTTTCATTCTTTCTCTTGGTGACTCTTTTTTTTTTTTTTTTTTTGTCCTGTCAGAGCACTCTTGTGTTTAACTCGAGGATTTCCGTTAGTGGAACCTTGAGGTTTTCAGTAGTTTACAGTGCAGAATGCAGCTTCAAGACAAGAACAAACAGAACCGCTAGATACATATGCTATGGGGACTTAAATCCACAGACTATCTTTAAGATGAGTTTCTGGGGATTCTGTGTACATTTTCTGCTTTCTTTCTCCACATTAATCATTTCAGTAGACTGTTGTTGTCCTGAGAACAACTATTGCATTTAGATAATACAGTAAAATAACATGCACTATCACTGTCACCATAAATCCAAACTTCATACCTTGTCAGAAAGGCGTTAAATCATATCTTAATGTGAAAAAGTATAAACAGAACTTTTATTTTCTATCTACTGTACATTTGCTACTTTTTATGCTTGGTTTCACTGTATTTATTTTGTGTGTGAACAGAAGTGCGAGGAAAAAAAAGAATATATATATATATATATATATATATATATATATTGAGCATCTCAAAAACCTGCATATTAAAATGGAGAAAAAAACCTCTCAGTAATAAAGAAAAATGTATAACATTTTTAAACCAAAAATTATTAAGAAATTGTTTATATTGTTTTTAAATTGAAGAGAGTCTAAAACAAATTTTGAGTATTCTATACATTTTTACACACTATAAAAGTACAAAAGTAAAAAAAAAAATCCTAAAAAGTAGGAGGACCTGCACCATTTGCAGTGGCATTTTCAGACCTAAATTCTGAAGTTGCGGTGGAGTTTTATATAATTTTCCTCTATCAGTGGTACATCTGAGATAATCATTTACGACATATCTCAGCTTACATCTTACTTACAGTCAAGCAGCAATATATATAGGTGAGATAGTATCTTCATTTCTGGAAATCTGTATGATCTGAGAGATACACATATAGTCTCTCACAGTTATTGTGCAAATTTAAGTACAGTTCAACAGGTAACTTTACTTTGTTCAGTTTTAGTTCAAATAATGCAGCTTAATTCAGTTCCATTGCGAACATTTGGCTTAATTTTGGAGAAATATTTACATGCTTTATCCTGATCTTCAGCTGTGGTAAGTACCTCTGAGATTAATAACTGCTAATAATTTGTCATTCTAATTTTTAATTCACATTAGCAAATATGATAAGCGCTATTAATCTAATGTAAAAAACAAACAAAAAAACCTCAGTATTTTTAGATGCCTAATATTGTCTAATTCATTAGATTGGGAGTCAGATTTTTCTGCAGAGCTCTGTAATAATTCTCATACAGAATTTAGGGCTATTCCTGTCTTTTTTTCTTTTTTGGTATATTTTTCATCAATTTGAGCAGAGGAGATGAGAAACATGAAGGCTTTTTTTAGTCAGTATCAGCGTGTGGTTTAGGTGAACAGATAGCAGAGAAGAGAAGAAGAGAACTGTTCTCTTTATCAGCATGTGGTTTCAGAGAGATATAATGAGAATCAGAAGATTTTTGTCTCTATGCAGATATTTCTCTTTATTTGGAATTGGTTTGTGCAAGTGAACATGTTGGTATCAGTGTATTCTAAACACAAGCAGACAGAAAACACAAGCAAGGAAGCCAGGAAGAGATTGTTTTTTTAGATTACAGGCCTTGTGTATGAGAGAGGCCGCCTTTGAGAAGGAATCCCTCATGAAGATGATGTTAAAAGTGTTGAGTAGCATGAGAATGTAGGAGTGAGAGTGTGCCCATTAGGTTTAGATCGTACACGTTAAGGAAAAAAAAAAAAATCAGAAAACACAAAAGGTGCGAGTAATTTTCTGCCAGAACATTACGAACATTTCCTTTAACCTTAAATGCCACACAATGCAATGTGTACTTCAAAATCCGGGTAAACCACCTGTGAAAAATCAATACAGTAAATTCTTTCATATTAACACAGTACATTGCACACTTTTTTAATGACTTTACTTGGAGTGAAAGAAAGGTATGAAAAAATGCTGAAAATGAGGCAGGAGATAAAAGTCTATTTTTATTGGCTCTTGTTTCAATACGCAGCAACAGGAAATTTCGTTCGTTCTTTAATTTCCATCAACAGCTTTTCAAAAGTAGCTGTAAGGTCCGATGAAATCCAAATTTTTGCAAAAGCATAAAAATCATGAGCAGGGTTATTATACTTAACTAGAAAAAAACTTCATCACTTCAAAATAAAATACATTTTAATATAACCTATATATATAATTTCAGCATTTCTCATTTTCATTTAGTTTAAGATGATGTACCAAAATAACTAAAACTGAATTAAAAATCTATTTCATAACATAAGATCAACTATATAGACAAAAAAAGCTGATAAAAATTACTACAATGCAACAAAATTACTAAAACCTTAACTAAATTTCAAATGAAAACAGAAAAGCTCATTCAAAATTTGAATAAAACTGTAATAGAATCTCAACAACACTAAAATAACACTGATCGTAAGTCTTTATATTATGTTAAAATTTTTTACCTGCTTTTAGAGCTCATAAGTGACTGTAATGGATATTTTGGAATGTTGTGAACCAAATATTGTCTGCTGTCTTTCAGCTCAGGTTAGTGATAAAAACTATGTATGTGCATTTCTGTTGCACCATCATCATTGTGATGCTATCATTTACCTGGCTCCAGAGTTATTAGTTATGTGGCATTTAAGTTATTGACTGGCTCAAAAATCTGGCTGCAGAATTGAGTGACCTCAAGCAAACATGGCAGTTTTCAAATTGCATCCACAAGTGTCACATGCAATAGATAGGATGTCAACCCACATTCACACCTTCCCTCACCTAGAGACGCACACTCTGACATGAGACCCACACTCTTGCAAAAACTGTTGCAGGGAGTTTCCTTTTGTGCCCTAATTCAAGACACACCTTGACACAGTGACATAAACACACACTGACACAGAAACATGCACACTTGATTTATTGTATGCACACACAAATAATGTGCCATTTATGGATGTATGTGATAGATAGATATGGATTAATACATTTAGATGTATATAACCCTGCAAACCTACTGTATTATATTTGATACGTGCATCTATCTATTTTTTTTCTTAATTGGTGTCTTTGAATAAATGTTTTTTTTCCTCTTAAGGTACACTACCAGTCCAAAGATTTTGAACGGTAAGATTTTTAATGTTTTTTTTTTTGTTTTTTTTAAAGAAGTCTCTTCTGCTCACCAAGCCTGCATTCATTTGATCCAAAGTACAGCAAAAACAGTAAAATTGTAAAATATTTTTACTATTAAAATAACTGTTTTCTATTTGAATATATTTTAAAATGTAATTTATTCCTGTGATTTCAAAGCTGAATTTTTAGCATCATTACTCCAGTCACATGATCCTTCAGAAATCATTCTAATATTCTGATTTGCTGCTCAAAAAATATTTAGTATTATTATTATGTTGAAATCTTTCTTTGGATCTTTCTATTCATCAAAGAATGTTGAAAAAATGGACTCAACTGTTTTAAATATTGATACTAATAATAATAATAATAAAAATGTTTCTTGAACAGCAAATCAGCATATTAGAATGATTTCTGAAGGATCATGTGACACTGAAGACTGGAGTAATAATGCTGAAAATCTAGCTTTGATCACAGGAATAAATTACATTTTAAAATAGATTTTAAATAGTAAAAATATTTCCAAATGTTACTGTTTTTGCTGTGCTTTGGATCAAATAAACGCAGGCTTGGTGAGCAGAAGAGACTTCTTTAAAACATTCAAATCTTACTGTCCAAAAATTTTTGACTGGTATGAGCTCCATATTCTCCTACATCATGAGCCATATGAGCCATAAAAGCCTGTATCTGACACGATACTCAACAAAAACACATTTTTTATTTATTTATTTAGATTTCAAGTTTAACTGATTTTTCTGATTGTTATTTCATATGCCAGGCTTTACAAGGTTAATTAAATCCCTTTATGACTAATTACACGGTATAAATGTGCATGATATTGCATGACAAATGTTGCATTCAATTTCAGACAAGACATATGAGATGTTTTGGTTTCTTGTGATGTTGTTTTTTGTGAGCGCTGCGTCAGATTAATATTTCCACTCAACGTCGTTTGGGAGAATGCGGGATTGGGAGAAGAGAGGATGAGAAAGAGAGGGGCGGGGTGAAGAGGGGGATGGACATTCCTGGCAGTAAAAACACAGATGAAAGAGCGTATTACTGGCAGTCGCTTCCTTTGTGAGCGAGACAGAGAGAGGGAAAGAAAGAACAAGATAATGCATGAAAGAGGGAAAGTCAGAGTGAAAGAGAAGCCAGTAAACCACTTAAAAAGATTCTGAGGTTGACACCTTTACGTCCACCTCCTCACACTCAATATTCCCCTGTCTCAGTCAGTCACAGTGAATCTCCCTGTTTTCTCGTGACGTCTTATTTGATTTTGTTGTTTTTGTGAGAAAAATGCCCTTCTTTGATTCACCCACTACTGTAAAGGCTTTGATGGACTAGGTGGGAAAACTCATCAAAAGAAGCTTTAATTTCTGACATGAAAAGGTCAGGCTGACATGACACATTCAGATTCCACTTTACATCAGATCACCTTTTTCTCGTTTTTAATATGATCATTTCAGCATAATAACATGGTCTACATGAGAACCCAATGTTGTTATTGGCTGTTCACACTATACCTAACCAGTAAACATCTTCTTTAACATCTTCTTTAACATCAAGATAAGGCTGGTTTTATAGATAATTTAAGCAGCATTTCACATGGGTGATTTTGAAGAGCATCAGCTGTGGTATAGGTGTGAATTAGTAATGAAAGATAAAGTATCAACAGTGTAAAAGAGTGGGAAGTGGGAGAGATTTTATTTTATTTTATTTTATTTTTGTCCACCAGGCAATTTTATCAGCCATTTTTATTATTCAATTAGTAATTTGTCAAATATATGAAACAAAATAAATTTGTTATTACAGTTAATACTCATCAATTATTTAATTATTATAATTATTATTAAATTAATTATTTCATTTATCTGTTTGTTTGATCACTGATTCATTCATTCATTCACAAAGACCACTTCAAGTGGATATGTATGTATGTATACCTCTTTTATGTAAAATATCTTACTCAGGACAGTACTAAATAAAAAATAACATGCATTTTGTATGATTTCTCTTATTTTGTTAAAATTACTCACATTTTCACAGATTCTGCAAGGGATTCACAAACTTTCAAGCAGCACTGTGTATATATATATATATATATATATATATATATATATACACACACACACACACACACACATACACACAGTGCTAAAAATACAGTGTATTTTTTTTTTTTTTACAAACATTACAGACTCTCCATAGATTAAAATAAGTAACTAAATAATTATAATTAAAATTACTAATTAAACACAATTTAATTTAATAATGAAAATAAGAAATATTTAAATGTAGTCGTTTTAGCTGATTTTAAAGCTTGCTTTGTCTTATTTTAAGTCATCTTGAAACCCCCTTGGATATTGAAGTCCCCTAGTTTGGTATTTTTTTACACTATTTCTGGTCTTGGGTTTCCTTTTGGTTAACATCAATTGTGGTTTCAGTTGACTGTCCACTCACACTGTTGTTTTTTGGACTTAAGGTTTCTCTTAAAGTCAGATTTATTAGAAGAGTTCCTGTTCTACTTTACACACATTCTTACCATTCCACGAAAGGTTTGTTATAGTGGAAAAGGTTCTTTAGATTATTGAAATGTTCTTCACACTAAGAAAAAGTGGTTCATAACATGGTTCCAAACATGGGCTTCCATAAAAGACAAATATTTTGCAGAAGCAGCATAACCCTAATGTTGTTGTGCTGCATTGGAACTATGCAGTATATAAGAACACCACACAAAGCTCAAAACGCAGAGTGAACCACACTGAACTCGCATAAGATACAATTTTTGCTGTTTTAAGAAACTGCTGACACAAAGTATGTGCACGTGAACAGAGCAGCACTGACAAGCCACAAAAACAGCAAATCTGACCTGCATTGTTATGATCCTTTCATATATTCAAGACGTTAATGAAATAAAGTGTGGTTACTTCTAGAAAATGAAACATGTAAGTTGAGATGTTGTGCAAAAGTTCTCACCACTGCACAAAATCCACTTGCAGCATTACATTAATCTAAGATTAAATATGACCTTTGGTTAACAATTTCAGGTGTAAGCCCATTAGTTCAGCTCTCAATTAAAACCTTTTAACAACATTATTGTATTTTTTTTTTTATTTTGTAATAAGCCTCAATGGAATATATCTTTTAAACTTATGAACTTTAACCTTGTATCATTCTCTCATTCACTTCCTTCTGTACATTTCCTCCCACCTGTATATGTGCATGGTGTGTGTGTGTGTGTGTGTGTGTGTATGCTTGAGGGAGGGGACTCATGTTCCCTGGTACTGGACGATTTGACCGCATCACTTAGCCACACACACATTGCTAGATTCCAAGAAATAAGTAGGTTAGACTTACTGTCATTTTAACTAAAACACACACACACACACACACACTAATGTACAGAACACATACATTTTGAGTTTGTTTAGGAACCCTAAAACATGTCAGAAATGCAACAAAACCTCTCACTGTCTTAAGCAACAAGACCAGAACAAGTCAGCATGCATATCTATTTTATAGATCTTATTATGCATACGTTTCTTTTTTTTTTTTACCTTGTAATTTTTAATCAAAATGTATTAACTGGATCTTCAGTTGAAAAAAAAGATTTTTTCTTCTTAAACACCATCCCTTTTTTACAATCAATCACAAGCTTGCATTCAGATCCGCCTCAAGTCCCCATCCTACAGTGTTTTCTTTTTGATAATCTATTTCACTCAGATGTACACCATAATACGGAAGAAAAAATCTTTCTGTTACATCGCAGTTTTAAACACTAATGTATTTTAAGACCTGTGCCTTTGCATATTGTTTCTGATATTATTGTTAAATTCACTATAATCTCACTTTTAATGTAGGTGTGTAGCTGTATATGCCTGTATGTCTGCATGTGTATTTGCTACATTTTCAGGCCAAACGTCCCCACTATAAAACCTGAAATAAACTATATTTCAGGGACCTGACAAAACCCAACAGTCATTATCAAGAAAAGCACATAATGAATTTACTAAATTATGTTTTGGGGAAAAGAAAATATCATTAGCCTAGTATACAAACTATAGACACCAAGTTCCTAAAATATGCGTATATGTTCATGTGTGTTTGACTACATAGCACAACAGTAGAGCTGTACTTCATTCATACCTCTCACTTTCCTTTCATTCATCCTCCCCCTTCCCTTCTCTCTCTGTGTTCATTAGATTAGGATTTCTTAATGTGGCTTTCAGGGATTATCTTTAGTCTGTTACAAAACCAGTGTGTGTGTGTTTCAGCAGGTTTGGGTATTTACACTTCTGTGTATTTGCGCTTGTACACTTGTGTACTGTGAGTGTGTATTTAACAGAAAATACACTTAAGGGCATACTACAAAAATAACCAGTTATCCAGCATTTCATTTCTTCATATTAATAAGTCTTTTCATCCATCACAAAATACCTCTTTTAAAATCTTAAAGCATGAACACACATCTTAAACCACTTACAATCATTTTTTCTTCTTCTTGGTATGTCTCTGCTTTTATTAAATGTAATTATTGATGCATGGTTCAGTTTACTTTGGGTTAAGTAGAACTGTATAATCTCAATACTTTTAAAAATATTTTTATATACTATTGTTCAAAAGTTTGATACAGTTTTTTTTTTGCAAGTCACCCATGTTCATCAAGGCATATTTAATCTAAAATGCAATTAAAAAAAAGCTGTAAAAAAGTTATAACTCTTTCATTTTAATATATTTTCAAATCAGCAATTACTCCAGCCTTCAGTGTCACATGATCCTTCAGAAATCATTCTAATATGCTGATATGCTGATTAGAAACATTTCTTATTATTATTAATGTATGTTAAAATCATTTGAGCTTTTTTAGTATTCTTGAATAGATGAACAGAAAGTTCAGCATAACAGCATTTATTTGAAATAGAAATCTTTTGCAACATTATAAATATCTTTAAACTGTCAATTTTGATCAATTTAATGCATCTTTGCTGAATAAAAAAGTATCTATCAGTATTTTTTTTTAAATAAATGTAAAACTACATTTTCAGTAAAAAAAAATATATATATATGTATATATATATATATATATATTAGTGGTGTCAAAATTAGCGCGTTAACGCATGCGATTAATTTTTTCAGATTAACGCGTTAAAAATATTTAACGCAATTAACGCAGGGGCGGGGCTAGGGTTGGCCACCCCATTCGCAACTGCTGCCTCTGTCTCTTTTTTTCTTGAAAAGGATTGCGTTTATTTAGATGCAGAACGTCTTTATGACCACATCAAACGGGAGACGTTTCAGACGCGCTCTAACTTCGCCTCCGCGCCAGGCGCGAGTCAAACGAGCGCGGAAAAGATACTGTGCTCGTAGCACGCGCTCTTCAAATACACGCACAAAGGTGCCGGCGCGCGCTGTAGCCTGTATCATTTCATATCAAACAGCGAAAGAAACTACGTGCATGCAATGTCCTAGTTATGCCGTCAGTTAAGGCATGAAGTTACCAAAAAGGCGATTAAAGCTGCCTTAAAACTGCGTGCATGCATGCAATATGTTATATATGCGTCACATTTAAGAACATGTCTCTGAAATGGTTTTAAAAACTGTCCTGAGGCACCCCAGCACTGTCTCCCTCATCTAAAACACCCGATTCAACTCGTCCGCTCATTAGTAGAGACTTTAAGACCTGAAGTGGGTCAGAAAAGGTAAAGAGAGTTGCATGTCAGATCCACGTCACGTTCAGCAGCAGCAGCTTTTAAAGCTATAGCAGACAAATAAACAAATAACCAGCTGCTGTGATGTCTATTAATCCAAGAACCAAAGAAAAAAAGAGGAAATCAATAACTTTTATAGCTTTCAGGGTTTCATCTATATTTAATTTAGATTTTAGTGTTTGGTAAGTATTCATTTTCTGTATATTTCTGCTGAAGCGCACAAGTAGCTAAATGTGTAATTTATTATAATAGGTTCATGTGATGATTGTTTTAAGTTCACTTAAATTAGAAGTTAAGTCTAATAGATGTAAAAATTTATAGATCTAAATTATACTGTAATGCTGACTGGCTACAGTCAATGGTTAAATATTCAGGGGAAAAAACTATTTTATATCAGTAGTACTGATATCAGTGATGCTGGCCTTCAATCATAGAACAAATGCCATCAAATAAATATTAAAAATATACTGTCTTTATGTTGTTTGTACATTGTACATTTGAAGATTGAATGCGAAATTATTGCAATATAAAAGTATATTTAAAAACTTTAATGTTAGGTGGAATTAATCGCGATTAATTTTAGAAAAATGTGCGATTAATTAGTTAATTTTTTTTTACGCGATTAATTTTAGAAAAATGTGCGATTAATTAGTTAATTTTTTTTAATCGATTGACAGCACTAATGTGTGTGTATATATATATATATATATATATGTAATAACAATTGTTTTATCTGGGCTGTGCTGCCCTCTGCTGGCTAGAATTATAATCTGATTAATAGCGTTGGGAATTATTTAGATCAACTGTGACAGCTCAACACATTCGTGTTAAAGCACATGGTCAAGGCTTTAATGTTTGTGTTGTTATTGTTCTGTTTGTGTCTGTAGCTCAGATTGAGGTGATCCCATGTAAGATCTGTGGTGATAAGTCATCAGGGGTTCATTATGGAGTTATCACTTGTGAGGGCTGCAAGGTAAGAAAAGGAAAAACACTTTACTAATGTCAAATAGTCATAATTTAGGTTGGATGTAAGGGATTCACAACTAGATACCCTGCTTCCTTAGCACGTCTCTTATAATTGTTCTAAACCCCGTCTGCCTCTCTCTCTTTCCAAAAAGGGCTTCTTCCGCAGAAGTCAGTCCTCCAGCGTGCAGTACTCGTGCTCCAGACAGAGCAACTGCCCTATTGACCGTGCCAGCCGTAACCGCTGCCAGAGCTGCCGCCTCAAAAAATGTGTCGCTCAGGGAATGAGCCGCGATGGTAAGAAGGATGAATAAAAGATATAGAATGTTTACTTCCATCTTTCTTTTGTGATTTTTGTGATGTTTTCTTTTCTCCCTCAGCGGTGAAGTTTGGCCGTATGTCTAAGCGTCAGAGAGACTCGCTATTTGCAGAAGTTGAGAGACACCGGCAGCAGCAGCGTCTTCAGGCCAACTCAGTCCAAGAGTCCCAGCCCCTCCCAGCCTACCGATCCAGCAAAGAGCCCAGAGAACAATCATCACATCTCATCGCACCTCTACCCCCAGCTTACCCTTACTCTGTAGAGCCTGAACTGCAGGGCTGCCCAACAGAGGTGCATCCATACCTGGAGTGTCGCATAGGCGAGGCCCAGGCTCAGAGTCTGGCCTACAGGGGCTCCCACAGGAGAGGTGAGAGCAACAGCTTGTCAGCTGGGAGAGGTGAGAAGTTCTCCACGGAAGTACTTAACAACTCAAATGATATTGTGGTTTATAGTTTTCTCTTTCTCTCTTTCAGGATTTGACTCCACAAGGTCTACGCCAGAGGCTATTCTGAACATGAGCGGCAGTGAAATGGGGTTTCGTCCTTTTGACCCTGAGAGCTCGTTCTTTTCTTACCCGACATCTCTGCACATAGGTGAGAACCACAAGCAGTTTAAAGATTCATAATGCTATGTGGTGTTATAAAGTGGTTTAACACAGAGTTATGTTGTGCTCACATTTCACTAATGTGGTCACACCTTTAGGAGTTGAATTATGTGGTGTTGTACTGTTTTGCTTTGGGATAAACATGTTTCTCTTTGTGTGTTTGTTGACAGAGGAGCTCTCTGCAAGTATCGTACGTTCCCACAGAGAGACGACTCAGTATCGACCTGAGGAGCTGCAGGCTCTCAGATGGAAGGTTTTTAGCAGGGAGGAGATCCACGCTTACCAGAGCAAAGTACATGTCCTCTACTCTTATGTAACTGATGATCATGTGACTCTATGGCATTAGTCACACATTCTTCTTTCTGATTTAGTTAATTAAAAATCTCTTTTGTGAAATGTAAATTTGCAAGTCACAGAAGTACAGTAATTGCAGTTGTGAGAAATAATTTTCTCTGTTGTGAGAAATAAAGTCATAATTAAGATAAATTATTTCACAATTGAGAAAAAGTTGTACTTTTTTATTGTAAAGGCTCCGATATACTTCAAGCTAAATTGAAGAATGAATGTGTGATGTAATTTTTAAACTAAATCAAACAAAGGACCAGATTTACTAAACAGGGCAAATTAGCGTTAGAGCGCAATTCCATAAAAGCGCCGATGGGAGGGGAAAATTCTGCGTGTGATTTACTGACAATGCGCACATTAAAGAACACAGACACAGCCAGATCATTTCCATAATGACCAGCGCAATCTACCAAGAGCAGCGTAAATTAGCGCCTGCTTTAAGGCATGCTTTTTTTGGTTGTTAAATAATGGCGCAAATACCAGTAATTTGATGAGCGCAAACATTAGTAGTTCACGTTGACATTAGTAGATCACGTTGGGTGATTCATTTTAATACTCTCCTGCCATAAATTTTGCATCTGAAAGGGAAACGCCTACAAATGCATATTCAATAAGGTCAGGCGCAAAAATAACTTTGTCCACGCCTTTTCAGTGCTAATTCTTCACTGCTCGTCTTTAGTAAATCCTGACAGTACTATTTTAACGCCAAAAGATGGTTTGTGTTGGCACAAGCTGTTAGTAAATCTGGCCCAAGATGTCTTGAGTTGGTTTTGGTGGATCGAAACAACTCACCAATGCAAACTTTTTGGAAAACATAAAGCTGACTGTTAAACACCTTTGAACAGCCATTGGTCCATAACAATTGTTTTATTTTTTTCAAGTGTGATGCAGTTTCGAAAAAAATAGTGTTCGAAGTTCTGGTTTTGGTTGATCTAAACAACTTGCCAGTGCAAATTTTGTGGAAAACAAAATACAGTTTAACATATTTGAACTGCCATTGGTCTGTTATGATTCATTTTATTTTTTCAAGTGTGATGTCTTTTCGAAAGAAAAAAAAATCTTGTCAAACAAAGTGTTTTGAGTTAACTGCTGACAAGCTGAATGTTAAACACATATGAACTGCCAGCAGACACAAGTAAAAACACGGAAGGCTGAATTGCAAAGTTTTGTTAAGAGAACAGTGTGCATCACATATTAATACCAGCGTGTCAGAATGTATGCAATGCAGAAAGTATATGGGGCCTTTAGGCTTCATTCAACAATATTTCAGTCAAACTTTTTATATCTGGAAATATCCAAAGTTCTGTCATGAAACTCTAGATGGCGCAGTCCGACTCAGTCTGACATGACATCATCACATGGCGCAGCTGATTGGTTCTTTTTGTATCAGCAGCCAATGAGCTTGCTGCTCAGCATTCAAATACTTAGCTAATGCTTGCTGTAGCAGTTGCAGCACGCTTCAGAAATCCTCCACCTTCCCCAGCTCCACCTGTATAGATCTGCTACAGGGTGATTCAAGTTTGCTATATGTAGATCTATTCCACCAAGAACAAACACATTAACATTGTCATGTACATTACCATGCCAATCCTTCAGAGAGCTGTCATGATAGAACTGAATATATAATTAAAACATTC
>JAFVLL020026769.1:0-23540 GCA_021397915.2 Tor tambroides
GTGAAACTATATATATATATATATATATATATATATATATATTTAATTTTAGTTTTAGCTTATTTTTATTTAAAAATAACAGAACTGATGCACTGATATTAACCTTGGATAGGAGAAATTATTGTAACACTGGAAAAATTACTTTTTAATCATGTCATTGCCCCATATAAACTGCCCTGCAACATATAAGATGGCTAAAACTGGCTTTCCAGATAAAGATGCTAATCTCACAATTTAGGCCAGAAAATTCTGCGGCGTGAAAGATTCAGAAGTTCTAACTGATCTAACAAATCACTAACAATTCAGATGCTGTCCTCAACTCCCCACTTGTTTATCAGAAGTTACATTGTTCTCTCCCAGAGCTACAAAAAACTATGCTAATAGTTCTCCTTACAAACTGGGTCACCTTCATCCGTCAGTAAGCGTACCTCTCAGTCACCACTTATAGAGATCAGTACCTCTCTGCACTGAGTGTGCAGGGCGGGACTGTCAGCGGCATCTGACAGATGCAGCGTTTCGTCGCGCAGCTGCGACACGTCGCATGGTTCTCTTCGTGTGATCAAAGCCACGTGATGAGTTCTGGTGTCAGGCCGCAGCGTCCCGTGGTCTCTACAGTGAGACAGGAGGAGCGCAGGGAGTTTTTTGTGCCTGTCAGACTGCAGCCCGGCTGATGCTTCGGATTGATTCACCGTACGATGCGTTTGGCACTATTGATGTTTTATTAAGCTTGTCGGGAGTTTCTAGGAAGCCCTGTTTGAGTGTGGGTGGAGATGCTGAGGAATGTTGGCTCCCATTAGTGACTAAGACCATCATGAGACTGTCACATCAGATCATCAGCTAAAACAGCTAAAACATGTCCCACATCACTGTAGAAGGCTGCGACGGTGTCTAGATAATGTGGAAGGCAGTCATTTGTAAGAATCAGACTGATGATGCCTACAGTAATTCACAATTGAGCTTTTCATTGTGTGCTTTGCTAATGATCATTATGAACAGCTGTAGAAATATTTCTACTTGGCTTGGAAAAGAACAGAGTGTTGATTGAAAAGATTTCTTTTTTCAAATAAATACTGTTCTTTTGAACTCTCTATTCATCAAAGAATCCTGAAAAATAGTTTTTAACATTAATAATAAGAACTGTTTCTAGAGAAGTAAATCAGCATATTAGAATGACTTCTGATGGATCATGTGACTCTGAAGACTGGAGTAATGACTGAAAATTCAGCTTATCACAGGAATGAATTACATTTTACATTATATTAAAATAGAAATCTGTTATTTTAAATTCTAATATTATTTCACAACATTACTGTTTTTACTGTATTTTTGATTAAATAAATGTAGCCTTGATGAGCATTAGAGACTTTTGAAAAAATCTTACTTGACCCAAACATTTGAATAGTAATGTATATCAGATAAAAATATGTTGGTAAATACATTTTAAGACATTTTCACTTAAAAATATATTAGTATAAATCCAAAATGTTCATGAAAACATCATCAGTGCATTGTCAATATATGTTTGGAGGCGAAATTGTAAGTTTAGTCTGACAAAACATCTCTGTGGGCAGATGTCATAATTTAAAAAATTATTCATATTGCAAATAATGCTTTTAGCATTTTGGAAAATTCAGAAAGTTTTCTGTTACTCTAAGACGCCTCTATAGTCTTTTAATTATATTTAAATAAGCAGTATTTTAATTATGTTTGTGTGTCTTTAAATCCCCAATTGGAAAGCTACAGTAAGTACTCTGTGTGTGTTTTCTCTGTGACGGTTGTCTGCAGGCAAGCCGAGATGCCTTGGAGGTGGCACTGAGGACCCTTAGAGCTCAGGCAGATGAGAAGGAGGCCAAGCAGTCACGGTTAAAGGTAAAAGTAATCTGTCACCAGCTCTGTCAGCGCTGACTTCACTTCTAACAACGTTAAATGGGGGGGATCTGATCTCTGTCTGATCTCTTAACTGTATCTGTTACTGATATATTTTTTCATTTTATTTATTTCATTTTTAAATCCTAAGCTATATATGTTTGCTTTGAGATATGCCAGCAAACTTGAAAAACAGATTTTTTTTTTTTTTTTTCTCACAGTGGTTACCAGGTGAATGTCTCAACATTCAGTAAATATGTTTACACTGCCACATGCATCCTGATGATATCAGTAAATTTTGCCTTTGCATTTTTGCATTCTGCTGTCACATCAGGAAGGCGGCAGACACGTATGAAACTGATTTCACCCCATAGCTCATTTGTAATTGGTTAAACTGATTGTGTCACATCTCACTCCATG
Source organism: Tor tambroides (assembly GCA_021397915.2). Taxonomy (NCBI): domain Eukaryota; kingdom Metazoa; phylum Chordata; class Actinopteri; order Cypriniformes; family Cyprinidae; genus Tor; species Tor tambroides. Next base: position 2,287 of record JAFVLL020026769.1, read on the forward strand.
TTACAGCAGTCCCCGTTTCCTGTGTGCATATACAAAAGAGTTAATGAGCCGCAAGGTCACAGTGCTGCCCTCTACAGGGCCATTCCTCATGTCGCCTTCACTGTTCCTTGCCTTCTCTGATTGGCTGGGAGGATTCATGAGGCTTGTATTACATTTCATCACTGTTAATGCACCAAGAGTTAATGAACTTCTCTTTCTTTCCTCGCTCTATCACTCAGGCCATCCACAGTCACTCTTCTAATCAGCAAGCTCTTCTTAATCAGCTATGAGGTCGTCTGGAGGGGGACGAGTGAGTACCCAGTTCTGATACATAGACGTCAGTCACGCATGCCTTTTACATCAATGTACGTAAAACACTTCACTCTTTCCTTTAGTTTCAGGTAACAAGCTATTGTTCAACCTGACCCTGCCCTCTCTCCTTAAAGGATAGTCCACCCAAAAATGAAAAGACAGTCATCTTTTACTTACACTCATGTCATTTCAAACCTGTGTGATTTATGTGGTATGTGAAATATTATTACAATTTAAAATAAAAATTCAGCTTTGCCAACACAGGAATAAATTATGATTTAAAGTATATTAAAATAGAAAACCGCTATTGTAAATTGTAATAATATTTCACAGTATTACTGTTTAGATTACATTTTTAAGTCAAATAAATGTAAAATATATATAAAAAAGTAAAAATATCAAATAAATGCAGCCTTGATGAGACACTTCTTTAAAAAAAGCATAAAAAATCTTACTGATGCCAAACTTTTGAACGATTTTGGAACCTTTTTTAGCTTCTGTAATTGCAAAATCAGTGCAGAATTGCAAAATCAATCAAAAAAGGTATTTTCAAGGATGCTTCAACTATTTTTGTCCATATATATTTCATTGTTAGGACAGTAACACTAAGACAGTTGTCAAAACATATTTCTTTTGTGTGTTTCACAGAAGAAAGAAAGCCATACAGGCTTGGAACAACATTTTTCTTTTTAGGTGAACTATCCCTTTAAGTCAATTATGACATCACAGGCTTTGCAACCACATCCATCTGTCCATCAAAAAAAGAAGTCGCTTTCATAAATAATGACCAGCCGTAGCTCCGGAGGAAATAAAGACCGATAAAATTCCAAACTAATACTTCCCAGCCTCGGTCGAGCGTCATTAATCAACGACAGCTCCTCTATTAGTTTCATTAAGAGAATAGAAGATTAAAAGGAGTGATGTGATGAGATGGAAAACCTGCCTCCAGCCGTGACCCACCTAAAGCCTGACCCCTCATTAGGACTCATGAACTGCCCTCTGAGCATGCTTAATGACCCACCTTGGTTTGTGTTCATTCCCCACTCGTTTGCTTTGCATCTGATTGCTTCAGATGCAGCGCCTGCTGTCAGTCAGTTTAATGATGGAGTTTGACGGCAAGATGAATAGTTCCCTTGTCTATTTTAATAATTGCCCAAACGGTGTTCATATAAATCTGTCGATCCGATGTGGATAAAGGCATATATAATAATCTAAATTGAGCCAATAAGGGAGGTTGAAGGAAACGCCTGCCTTTCTTTCTACATTTTCTTTTTCATTACTTGTGGTTCACATATACAGCTTGTATGCATGTGCGCTGAGATAAGTCACATTATTTGCATGGGTGTCAGTCTTGGACTCATATATCAGTATAATATCATTATGCAATTTTAAAATCTTAATCCTGCCACTTCCATAAGAGCACTGGGAAGGCAGTCAGCATGACGTGAGGTTGTTATTAGATGTCTTTAAGGCTTGTCCTTTTGTCAGATTATATATCCAGAGGTTCATTCATTTTTTATATCTATGCAAATGGAAACTCCTATATTTGAGTACCGCCTTGAATTAGCTGCTTAAATTAGCCTCTAATCGGCACCTTTATTGGAGCCAATGCATTATGGATGAGACTCTCAGGGCGTCCAGATCTGACCATACGTTAGTCCCCTAGTGGTCATCTTTAAGGGGTCTCAGCTGGCCTATTCAAAACAAGGGCAGCTGGCGTACTCCGAAATTCCACTTTGCTGTATTGTTTTATATTGGAAATTCATGGAAAAACAAAACAATTACCGCACAAATAAGAGAATCATGCAAATACGATGTCACTGCAACATATGTAGAGATGCCTTGTTGAAAAATACCCTGCGTAAATATGTTGAAATGGACAAATTGCTACATCCCGTAATGGTATTTGCGAATCGTGAAGTTTAATAGTCGCCGATTAGAGTGACAGCATGTGTTAGGGAGCTGTTCTGACACAGACGGCTGTGTATGAAAGCTCATCTCATCTCTCGCCCTCCCCTAACAGCTGCCACCACCAGCACACGCCTGCAACAATTTGTCAACAGTCAGCAAAACGCTAAATCAAGCCGCAATTATCTGCTCTTAATTAGCCAACGGAAAACGATTACAAGCGTGGATTACTGCAAACACAACACCAGACGCTCAGACACCAGAAGGCATCAGTCGCTCCATAATCCATAATTAGCAAAATTACAGGGCCACTGATTGGGATTTGGAAATGGAGAGGCATGTGGTGAGGTTTAGCGGCTTCGGTCAGGATGAGCGAGCATCCCGGATGAGAAGTGTCAAATATAGTTTTTAATATTTTGAATAAACATGGGTTGCGAAAAAGTCTAGTGAAGTGTAAGTGTGTGTCTGTGTGTGTGTGCGATATATATCCAACCATTGTTTTGTCAAATATATGAAGAGTTCAGATGCAAAAGCCTCTAAATGCCTTTTGAAATTTTCTTCTAAAATGAGCATTTTTATATCAGGCTTCTTTGTGTAGGCTCAGTAATTTCACTTTAATGCCAATGAATAGGTTCTTTTCATTGCCATTAAAGTGAAATAACTGAACATAAACATAGAAGCCTGAGAAAAATGCTATAAACATATATATATATATATATATTATTATTTTTTTTTTTTTTTTTTTTTTTTTTTGACCAAAACAATGGTTTGATAGATCTGTATGTTACCATTTCCATTTTTGGTTTCCAAAAATAGGTTTGGCCAGCTGGCCCTGGTACCACAAAGAAACAAGCTTTTATGACCTGTATCATTTTTCCTGCTTAATAACATATTCGGTAGCTTTTTTTGTATCCAATACTTCAGCCAAAATTTGGCTTTCAAAAATAAACCTACTCTGAGAAATATTCACTCGAATAAAAGGTGCTGAACAGCTAACATATATTTCAGTCACGGCATACTGTATATATATAGCAGGCCATGTTTATGAATTAAGCAGGGTATTAAAATTTGATGTGCATGCAATTACTCACCAAAGATGCCCCATGTCTCTTTCTGTCTCTGGTTAATTTTTGCCTCCATAAAGTACTGTATTTTACTTTTGCACAAAGGAAAAGGATTTCAATTAGAAAACTATTTGACAAGATAGACCAGAGGGATCTTTCAGGCTCAACTTGTTTATTAACGGTTGGCATGCAAAGCCAGGAAGACGATGACTAACTTGGCTCTCCAAACGCTTCGCTGTCCTAAAAAACAGCTCAGATATACAGCTGTAATACTTCAGAATTAATGCAAACTCCAGGATGCCAAAGACAGAAAGCAGAGAAGCTGCAATTAGTACTTTATTAGATGAAACCTCATATAGTTAAAAAAAATATGTCTGGCAGAAATATTGCAGATATTAAATATTTGGCTGGTGAGAGCTTGGAGCAGCATCTAGTTATGGTCTTCTAATTTTTGTCTGAAAATCAAGCACAAGGATTTTCTTCTTCTGGTTCTTTTTTGCCATCTTTTCTTTTAATTTCTTTCACTTTTTTGTTCTGTAGACATGCGATTGGTGTGCTAGGAAATGGGGTCTCATTACTGTGGGACATGGCAAGGCCTGTGTTATTGCAGTCTTTATTAAGAAAAGCTCTAGCTGATCTTCTTGTTTTTTCCATGGCCATGCAAACCGTGGTCTTTAATATCAATTGATTAGATGCAGTCTGATGAAAATTACCAGACAGCATTTGTTAAAGAGGACTGTTATAACATGTCAAGCAGAATCTTGTTCTTTAAAAAAAAAAAAAAAAAAAAATCTTCATAATTGGCATGTTGCATCTTGGCTTTCTTCTTTTCCTCCTTCTCATTTTTGTAAGTTTTATCACTAATAGGATATAAAGTTTGTGTGGGGAATATGGAATTCATTAGAGATGAATATGCAACTCAAGCATGATGGTCCCCTTCCTGTTCATTGCTCTTTACTAATATAAGAGGAAAGACTTGGGTTACTCAGTACAAGGAAATTAAGATTAGAAGTACTTTAATAGGCAATGTAGGCCGAGCTTTACGATGGCGTTCATAAACCACAAAAGTATTTAAAAAGTTGCATGCTAATGCGGCCACTGTACAAGATCATTTGGGCATAAAATGGGCTCTTTGGAAGTCTGAAATAGAAGGTTATGTTATGCTCAGTGTGCTGTAGACGATTAATTAGACGGCCAACTCCTTTCAAAAGATTCAGAGACAACAGAGAGATGTCATGTTTAAAGCATTTTAATGGATAGTACATTCTTTGAGACTCTCAAGCCCCAGCATTTTCCAGTGTTATTAGGCCTCTTATGAACTCTCCACATCCATGTTTATTAGCGGTGCTTGCTTTGGCGAGCATCACAATTATTATTGCTCATACTTAAGGTTAGGGATTTAAACAAACCCCTAACTCCGTTTTTTTTTTTTTTTTGATTGGTACCTCAAATCGTGCATTATAACTCAGTGATCACATCTACGATTTTCACCTAGACAGCAAAACAAAAGAAAAATCTTAATAAACTTACATTAAATATGGGGTCGAAGCTATGGAGCAGAATAGAGACTTGGCAATAGGCTCATTTTGGTCTTAAAGGATAGTTCACCCAAAAATGAAAATTTTGTCATCATTTACTCACCCTCATGTTGTTCCAAACCTGTATGAGTTTATTTCTTATGTTGAACATAAAAGAAGATGTTTTGAAGAATACTGGTAATCAAACAACTGATGGTCCCCATTGATCTCCATAGTATTTCTTTCTCTGCTGTGGAAGTCAATGGGGACCAACAACAGAAAATTCTTCAAAATGTCTTCTTTTGTGTTCAACATAAGAAAGAAACAACATGCAGGTTTGAAAGTAAATTCTCATTTCTGGGTGAACTATTCCTATAAGGTACGGTAAAAAAGGTTGTTTAGCACAGCTCACTTTCTGCAGCTTTCTGTTGGTCAGCACCAGCAGAACTATATTTCTTCTGTCATGTCTATTTTTCCTAAATGGTCTTGTTATTAGAGTGATGCTTTTTGTCTGAAAGCCTTAACAAAGCTGTGTTTTCCTCCTCAGCAATGCATTTGATGGCCCCGTTGGCTTCATTTCTCTCTCATGTACGGGAGTCAGCGTGATAATCTGGTTGCCTGTAACTTCAGTCAAATTGAAGATGTTTCATCAAAGCTGAAATCCAATATGAAGGCCGTTAGAGTTCACAGACAGATATGTTGCAAAGGCCTCTTAGCTCTTTATGATGATGATGATGGTAACGCGGATGTGTAGGTTGCTCTGGTGCACATGTAACTAAATCCATTTCCCTTGTGAACAGCTGATAGCACAGCTGAGCACTTTAGCAATGCCATTTTGCCCTAATGCCAAACTGCAGTTCAAAAACCTTTAAAGGCAGTAGATGAAACTCCTTTTTCACAAAGAAACTCTCTCAGTCTTCCTGACAAAGCCCACACGACCCAGCGTGAGAGCTGTTCCTGTCTTAACCAGCAGGCGAAGTCACTCGGCCCGCTGTGAGTCCAGCCATCAGAACAGCAAGCTCTGATGCTCTGCCTGCTGTCTGATTTCAAATCCATGAAAGACATCCACTTGAAAAAAGGGTGAAAAAACAGTTAAAAGCTGTTTCACTTCCTCAGATAAATGGCAAAGGGCTAAAAAGAAAAAAAGAGAAGGGATCTTATCAGGAGTAAGTAAAAGTGTGACATTTCCCATTTAGGTTTCTCTTTTGATAGAGATAAAATGTTTATGTTCAACATACCGTGCTGAGATTTTGAAAAAGAAGGGAAAAATACTTAAATTTCACATTATTTATTGCAGCAGTACTGCAATAAAAACATTAAACAGTGAAATTATACTATGCCATTTTATCTAAGCAGGCCGTGTAGATTAATCATTTATGCTCATGGACAGCTGTTAGAGGAAGATTAAATGTTTTTTTTTTTTTTTTTAAACAAATACTTTAAAAGCAAAGTTTATGTCTGTGCAGTGTTCATTTTCTAATGGAAATACACTTTTTCACACCTGGTTTATTTCATAGGTCTGAGAGTTGGAAATCAAGCTTTTATATGAATGTTCCAAATGAATTTAGACTCCACTTACAATGATTAAGTAAAATATTTATAAAAATAATTTACAAATAATAATAATAATAATAATAATAATAATAATAATATTTTATTATTTGTGATTTATTATAAATATTTTATAAATTCTTTTTATTTTTAATATTTATTGTTGTTATTATATTATGCCACTGTTATAAATAATAACTGCATTAATAGAAAAAAGCTTTAATATGAACATTCCAAATGAACTCAGACCCCCTTACAATAAAAAAAAAATTATAATAATAAACTACGAATAATAATAATATATTAATTTATTATAAATATTTTTTATATTATATTTTATATATATATATATTTATTGCTGTTATTATATTATGCCACTGTCATAAATAATGAATACATTAATAGAAAAAAGCTAGCTTTTATATGAATGTTCCAAATGAACTCAGACCCCTCGTATAATAATAATAATAATAATAATAATAATAATAATAATTAATATTAACATTATTATTATTATTATTATTATTATTATAAATGTTTTGTTTTTGTTTTTATATTTATTGTTGTTATTATATTAGGCCACTGTTATGCCAAAAAACATATATTTTTAAAAAAAAATCTCAGATTCTTCAGGTTTTCAATAAAATTGAATTCAGTGAATAGAAAATGGAGCAAAATGAGATCCGAGCACAGGAATAGTGTGAATTCAATGAAAACTTGGGTTTGTTATTTAGAATAGAATAGAATAGAATAGAATGAAGAATGAATGAATGAATGAATGAGATCTAAGTCCACTTTTAAGATAAAGTATATTGTGAATGCCAAAAAAAAAAAAAACCTGAGTTCTTTATCACTTGGTTTTATTCAAGAGGTCTGTTTGGGTTTCCTTATTGGAAGTTGTTGTAAGGGATTACCTGAATTTTCCCTAGGGCTATAACATCTTCCTGGTTGTTGTGTGATCTACTGTCTCAGCATCAGTTGATGTGTCTAATAAGGTTTGTGAAGTTCTCAGCTGATTTTGGTACTGTAGGACCCTTCATCTCTCCCCACTGCAGCCCTACACTAAGGCCAGTGTCAGTGACTGATAACTGTGGACAGCTCTCTACAGAACAGGAGGTAATTACAGCAGCCAGAGAGAGAGAGTAGACAGAGGCAGAAAGGGAAAGTGGAAGTAGGAGTCTTGTGAAATATTCTCATTACAGGTCATCGCGGTAATTACCTGACACCTACAGATGGAGTTGCCTCTTAATCAAAAGAATGAATCATTACTGATATTGATTCAAACTAAGATGTTTGAAGTAATGGCCGCACTAAGTCAGTCAAAAAAAAAAAAAAAAAAATCTCCGTAATTTTCAGCAACTTCCCCTAGCCGTCGTTCCTGCTCTAAATAATAATGGAATGTCTTACTTCATTCCAGTGTAATGGCAGGAAAATGAGCATGGCAGCTGCGACTAAATTGCCCCTGTCTAATCTGCATAGATTGCAGGGCAAGAATAAAGTCAGACAGGATTTGATTTCTAATTTCTGCACTCTCTATTCATAACAGCCCATAATTCACGTCCTTTTATGAATTAAATGAGCTAGATTGAATGCAGTTACGACCAAAATATCATACTGTTGACTGCCTAAGATCCATCAGTGTTTTTTTCCCCTGTTTATACTTCAGTGATTAGGCCTGGAATTAAATTATAGTGTATATTCAATGACAGCACTGGCAATGGAAGCTTCCTGAGAACCAAAGTTCATACAAATCTATATCTTGTTAACTCACAACTTTTAATTGAACGCAGACTGTCAAAAATTCACGAGTAATTGGATGTCACCTTGATTTTTCCCCCCCTACCTAACAAAGAAATGAGTATTAGCCTGTTTCTTTGTGAGTGGCTGGTGTCATACAGATGTGAGACGTTCCCTGTGGTACACGAGGCCAATCTGTCTCCTCTCATTGCTTATTTCCACCTTGATGTGGAAAATGACACCTAACAAGATTAGTTAGTCAGGGGAAAGACCTGTGCCTCTTTGCCGACCCTGGGTTAATATTTGAGAATGTCATTAGCTGTTGTATAATTACGCGAAGCTGAGAAACATTCACTTGAACTCTTGAATGCAAAGTTAATTAGAAATTACTTAAGAAGGGTCACGGGGTAATTAATTAACATGCCTTGTGGGAGAAAGTGCTGAGTATAATCAGTTGTTTAGCATGTCATAAAAGTATGAGCTGATCAAACCTTGTCCAGGCAGAGAGGAGTTATGCAGTTGAGACCTGCGTATGATTATACTTCACAAACCATCAACTATTCACTGGTGGCCACTCTATTGATTACTGTTAGATAGGCTTGCAATCACAGCGTTCCCAGGCCGTTTGATTAGATGGATAAACTCTGGAGTGCAAATGAAGTTTGTGATGAGAGGCCATAATTCGATGGGCATAATTGCAGTGTGAGATTAATGCACCTGCAGTACCAACAGATTATTGTCTCAGATTTTTGATTTGAAGAGGAGTGCATATGTCTCATTATGTCTTTATGCAACTGTCTCCTGCATATATTGCTATAAGCATGCCTGAAGAATCATTTGTAGAAATGCTAAAACTGGAAGAGTCTGGTTTGAGTTTTTTCCCCGTTTTATGGACTTAGGTTAGAAGGGGGTCTGTCTGCATGTGGGTTTCATCTAAATGCATCATATAGACCATTTAGCTATTTTCATTTTCATTTTGGTTGTGATTTTAGATATTAATGCAAGGTTCCAAATTCAACAAAAGCTCAAATGACAGCAGTGTGCAAAGTCAGCTAGCACAGACATTTTGTTGCTGTTGTTGTTGCTGCTGCCAATGTTTATATTTTTTTAAATATATTTTTTGCACGTTTCAGCAATGTTTTTGTTGAAGCACAATAATTCATTATAGTTTTTATTCATGTAGTAAAACCCTGTTCTTAATTTGAGCTGTAAAGCTGTCAAAAATCATAATTTTTGAGTTATAATTCCTGTACAACACTTCCTTTCTTAGTGTCATTCCACATATCATACGAAAGTTACTGGTACTCAGATTTGTCAGTGTTCTGATTTTATGACAGCATGGGGTCAGCATGTTTAAAAAAATTATATATATAAGCAGGGCCGTGCAGAGACCTTTGGAGGGGCAGGTGCTCAAAGTATAAAAGGGGCACATGGAACACGGCTTTTAATAGGGCTGTGCTCCTTTGCTGATATGTGTATCGAAATGGATGCTTCTGTATTAATACAGCAGCAAATGCCATGATGCAGGTTTGAAAAAGAACACAGAACAGAAAAGACCATTTAAGTTTAAATGTTAAAGACATTTTTTGCACCTCATAATTACTAGAATGATATTATTAATATTGTTGTTGTTGAGTTTACAGGGTATGAGTGGTTTTGTAACCTTAATCACTACTGTTATTTATTTACGATGTTGTTGTAGAAAAAAAAATGTTCCTGTCTTATTTAAAATAGAATTTATATTCTAATCTGTTCTGAATTTATTCATTTTGGTAATGTGATTACAATAGAATTGATGATAGCTGCTAAGTATAATTTGGAGGAATAGAAAATCAGTACAAGCCTGTTTTACCAGTGTTATGATGGTATTTTAAGGGACTCGTTTTTTCTAATAAATACTGAATTAATAATAGTTCCAAAGTATGAATAGTTTTTAGTCAGATAACATAAAAAGACAAGGAACACTATGAAGCTGCTTTAAACTTTTCACAGTGCAAACATGCAAACGAGAACAAGCACTTTTATTTTATTGCTGTGCTGTAGAACTATATTAGCTGCATTTTTAATATTTAACCTGAAATTTTAATAAAATGTAAATTCGTCCTGCACTTTATTCAGCTCAAGGCAGGTGTTTTCACATAGAGTTTCTAGATTTAAATCTAAATTTAAATTAAAAAAAGAGACATGACCTAGCGTTTGTTAAGTATCCAAAATGAGGAGATGTGAATATCCAGGAGAGCTGAACACTCCTACGTGCAGTGGATGACTCATTCATACTTATGAAGTCAGAGGAGCTCTTATGAAACTTTTAACGGCGGTACTGCAGGAATTTCAATTGGACAAACTGGCATGGCTATACATGTAGATGAGCTGAATAAAAAGCAGAAGCGTTTTTACTGATGAAGCGTGAAGACAATAAACACTGCAATTGCGAAAATATATGGTTTGTGTGTGTTTTTCAAATTTATCTTCAGGTAATAAATAAACTATATGAAAAATGCAGTACTGATTGACATATCATTTAGTATAGAAAATATAAATATATTTCCTGAATTATTCTGTGATAAAATAGGAAAAGGAGTGTTAAATAGTAGCTTCTAAACCAATATAAAATTGTCATTAGGAAAACATAAACTTAAAAATATTGTAGCCCCTTATTGCTGCAGCTAATTGCTTCCACAGGCTACACACAGCAACATAAACAACAGCTGTGCATGATCTCTTCACGCCGTTCGTAAAATAATAATTCAACAATATAAGTTTGGCCTATCCTGGGATCTCCACTTACGGCAGCCTTGAGCGTTACTGAAGGCATCCTAAAAGCGTGTGAATGTGAGGATAAATCCCGGACGAAAATACGTCAGGTGAAAGGTCATCATGTGGATAATTTAATTTCACATTTTAATTTAACTAATTTTACTAATGAATTAGATTGGATCTTCCCACAAAGAGTTTAATTACAAAAAAATAAAAAAATTGCCTTGACAAAAGGGCACTTTGGGCATCAAGGGAAAAGGGCGAGTGCTCAAGCACGCACACTTCTCACGCGTGCCTGTATATGACCTAAGGGCATACCTGTGTGCAATAATCATGCTGTCTAATCAGCCATGATATGCCACACCTGTGAGGTGGATGGATTATCTAAGCAAGGAGAAGTACTCACTAACACAGATTTAGACAGATTTGTGAACAATATTTGAGAGAAATAGGCCTTTTGTGTACAAAGAAAAAGTCTTAGATCTTTGAGTTCATCTCATGAAAAATAGGGGCAAAAACAAAAGTGTTGCGTTTATAATTTTGTTCAGTGTGTGTGTATATATATATATATATATATATATATAGTGTTTAGTAAAAGCTGTTTAAAAGTTTTAGTGTTTAGTGCCTGACTTTAATTTTAGTTGAATTTTAAAAGTCAAATTTTAGTAAGTGACACTGACACTATGAAATGCTGTCAATACTTGTATTAAACCCAGAACATTCTTTAATTAGCATTCAAGCTCAAAAAATTTGTATTATCAAAATTAGGAATATTTCAAATTCATTTATTTAGTACACAGACTCTGAATGTTAAGTTCAGTGGCACTGCTCTGGATTGTTGTCAAATGTTCGCATTATAACTTGTTCTACTAGGATGGTTTATTGCCACTCAGGGTGCCGTATCAAAGGCTTGTCAGTGTTTTCTATGAAGTGATTGTCTAATCACGTTTGGAGGCTATTATTTGTTTAGTTTCATGGTTCACTCTAGAAATCGGCTGTAAATTAACAGCTCTAATCTCTTAAATTGGTCATTTTCATGTGAAAATTGCACCATTATATCATGTCTATGCATTCATACCAAACAAAACATGACCAAGAAAACAGATTATATATCCCATTTGCATTTTCAAAGCCTTATGCGTGAAACCAGCCGTGAGAAATGTTCCTGTGGCATAATGGCTGCCGATTAATGGCTCCTAAATGTCATGCATGTTTACTCCGACATGTTTGGAAGCGTTGCTCCCTCCAAGCGCTCTGTCTAGCTATGAATGGCAAGTTCTGTCGGAGGTTGATCAACAACCCGATGAAGCGAAGCAACAGTGTTGCAATTTTCATTAAGTGCCCCATGCAATTTCGTGGAACACGATCAACACGTGCCCCAAATATTCACAGGCGAGCCGCTGTGCTCCAGGCGGGCCGAGGCTTGTATAAATATTGCCTTGTTCCCTTCAGTGGATTCTGACATGCATAAACACACACTGTGTGCTTAATTAGACCAAATGTGTTATAATTCCATAAACAGCATAGGTAACGAGGAGCCGGTGCGTGTCCGTGCAGCTGTGCAGCAGAAGTAACCAGAAGAACAGGAAGCTGGAGAAGGAGAGAAGTCTGCAACACAGCTGGAACGACAGCTGTTAGCAGGCAGTGCACAACGCTCGATCTCACCCTTCATTCTCATTTCCCATGAGCCTTCACACCCACCCCAGTTACACTCGGCTCTGACCTGCCACCACGTAGAAGAGAGAGAAACGTTGCACCTCATCACCGAACGGGGTCTCCTGGAACCAGAAACAAGCTGTTTACACACCTGTGAGAAAGCTTTCTGGCATGTACAGTGTGATGTGACCTGTCCATGAAGTGACCCAAATGATTCAGAACCTGATTCAGATATACTGTACCTTTAAGTGCACCCTTATGACCTTTAAATATTTACAGCCTGGAGAAATTGATTCAATATTGCTGTAGCAGTAGGAAAGGAGGAAAAATAAGGAAAGGGAATTAAGACGAAAGGTAAAGGAGAAAGAAGTGAAAAAGGATGTTAGGACAATATAGTGGAAAATTGGCCTCAGTGTTTATTAACCCTTTTGACTCCAAGATCCTCCATTGACGACAACAATATTTGAAGACCCTAAGAGTTTTCCAGTTGATTTGCTTGATAAGATTTTTTTTTTTTTTTTTCAAATCCCTTTTTGGGTGAGACTAGTTTTCTAAACATTTGAGTGACAATTCTTATCACCCAGTGTCCGTAATTTTTATGTAATTTTTATTTTTATGGAGTTTGTGTTTTCTAGATGTGCCGTGGTTGTGCGCATCGTGTATGACATATATATCTTTTAATTATTTTTTTACATAATTTTCATGCATTAAAACCTTTTTTTAATAAACTTCACGTGAGTTCATAGAAGTGGCTGCTTATAATAAACCCAAAACTGAGCAGAGAAATCTAGATATGTATCTTACCTGACAATGATATTAAAAAGGCTGGTCTTAGAAGTTTCCGTGATTTTCCTCGTCTTAATTTTATTATAGGTCTGCCATCCATATTAAACGGTGCAGTATGCAGAAGATTAATGTGTAAACTGTAGATCAGGTTATTCAAAGACACATCAGGAGATGCAATGGGATAATACAGTATCAGCAATCGCAGACATTCGCATTCACATTTATGGTGCTTTTTTGGGCAACACTTTGGTATAGGGAACAATTCTCACTGTTAACTAGTTTTTTATTGGCATGCCTATTATTAACATATTGGTTGTTTATTACTATTTATAAAACACATATTCTGCATGACCATAATCTACATCCCTAATCCTACGCAATACCTAAAATTGACAACTACTTTACCAGCTATTAATAAGCAGCAAATTAGGAGTTTATTGTGACAAAAGTCATATTTAATGGTTTGTTAATAGCAAGAATTGGACCTTAAAATATAGTGTGACACTTTTTGTCCTTTTTTTTTTTTTTTTGGAGCCTGAGAGCTTCTGGTCATGATATACTTTCAGTGTATGGAAAGAGATACTGTATAGAAAATCATACAGGTTATTGACAGTGCTGTGTCTGTATTTCAAGCTGTAAAATATGTACATGTGCCGTGGAGTGTTTTGTTCATGTTGAAGTTTTGGTAGTTAAGTAGGTGTATATTTTCGCATGTGTGCACTGCAGACCGGGTCTGATGCCATATATTTTACGGAGAAAATGAGCTCTCATCTGTGCCTAGTGATTCTCCTCATAAATAAGCAAAGAGATGATTCACCCTTTGCCTGCACTGTGCATGTTAATAATACATTGTTATTTTTGGCCAGTTTGTTACCACCATGGCTGGCCAATTTCTTTTTGTTTGCATAGAACACCTTTTCCTTAAATGAAGAAGACGACAGCAGTTGATTTCCATAGATATAATCATTTACAATTATGACATGCGCTCTGTGTGAAGCGTGTATTACTTGGCAAAACTTTTATGTCTTTGTTATACACAATACTATTATATTATTAACATGTTGCCATTAGTATGTTTTGTTCTTTTAACTTGCGTTTTTTAACAATGTCTGAGATCTTAAAACAAAAGTAATATAGTATGTTTCCTTCAGTTACTTGTCTGTGCAGAACTCTCTGCCATAATGCTATGTTGATATGCAGTTAATAGGGTGTTCTGGGTGGCTGCTAGGGTGTTTGCTTACAGCCCAAGAGCCCAGTCCCAAGTCCTACCCAGTCTAAATCCTTGGATTTTTTTTTTTTTTTTGTTTGAGACGAAATTCATAAACCCACATGATTTGAGATATCATTTGTGTTTGTTACACAAACGGTACAGGATGACTTACATAAATGAAAAGTTTACAGTTAGAGGTTTGTTCAAGTCCATAATGCTAAAAAGTGCAACAGTAATGATGTTTGTCATAGCACGTACCACTAAAAATGAAAAGCTTGTTGTTGTTATTTAAAAACCTTGCTGTATTTACAGCAGGCATACAAATGAAACATGCAGATGCTTATGATTTATACATTTCTGCATCTCATGAAAACAGCTGATTGCTCTTCTGTTTGATCATCCAATGAACTCCTGTACTCCACAATCCATCTTTTTCTCTTTTGCTGTCACTCACACAAATGCGCATATAGACACCCTTAAGTAGAAATGTGTCTTGAATGTTGGTGAATGCCATGGAATAAATAATACAAGAAAAAAACTGAAAAGGACCAGGCTCTGTTGGCTAAACAAATAGACCTTTAAGACTACTCTTTGAAATGGCCCTTCTGTGAAGAAAAGAAGCCGTTTCACTGTGTTAATGAGGGACTGTTTGGAGATGCAGGACTCTTAGTGTGGCATTCACTCTCATCCGCAAGAAGCGAAGCAACATTAACCAACTGATTTTTTTTTTTTTTTAACCCAAGGATTATACATTTTAATGAGGGAAGACATGGCTTGTTAGTGGTATTAGTCATTTGCAATGTCACAGTTAAAAATACTCCTTTTTAATGCATGCACACACATCTTAGCCTCACATCCATGGCATAGTCATTAAAAATAAAACCACAGGCTTTTAAGATTCCAAGCCAAAGCCAAAAGTACCGGGAAGAAAGAGTCTCTTGGAAACAATGGTGTGGAATCATCATTTGTTGTTGTTTAAAACCCGATGAGGGTTTCTAAGGTTAAGCTGGCTTTTGATGTGTTTTTAACTCATTTTAGCCTAGCAGGGGGATTAATTTCGCCCCCTTCCCGCCTCAAAAAACCCCTCTCAAACATAAGTTCTTATTTTCAACATAGCGAGCACTTTTTATTAAAAGAAAAAAATGAGACCAGTATCGTCTCCTCCCTGACTTCCTGCTATAATTTGAGTTAATGAAGATGTGGTCGTAGTGCGTGTGGTCCTCTGGAAAATGATGGTACCGTGAAAATATTGCCATGCAGTACTTTCGTCCCTCCCAAAATTAGCTTTTTTTCTCTCGACGCAAACTGTGGGAGCCCTCTCCAGCCAGGGATGTTGACAATTACCCATGAGATTATGGTGCATTATTTTATTTCAGCATTGGAAATGAAAATAACTCCGGGCCCTTCGTGCCATACGTGCACGCAAATGCATTACATGTGTTCATTTTCTCACCTTGAACTCGGCTGTTTCAAATGACGTTAAGACGAGGCACATGGATGATGGGCACACCAGCCTGGCCCTAAATTTCTGCTCTGTTTCAGCAAAGTAACCGTATGGTCTCTTACCAATGACAGACATTCAGGAGAATCATCAAACCAGCTGTGTGTTTGTGCGAGGGAAATTTCCACAGTCATAAAGGAGTCGGAATTCATCACAACAGACCATAGCTCTGTGTTGCATTCAAGAACACCCACACTTTTATTTTGGCCCTTTTTTCATTTATCTCTTTATCTATCTGTCTCTCTGTCTGTCTGTCTGTCTAATAGACTGGCTATTTTTTGAATACTGTCATGTCAAACTCAAAATAGGTTTATTGCAGGTTAATTGCAACTTGTATCTGTTGCACACTTTTTTAAATCGATGCATCGCATTAACTATTATGACAATGCACCGTTGCGAAACGGTGAATCTTACCATCTCTAATATACAGAGTACTGTGCATCTAAAGTTCATTCATTATTTTATTATTATTATTATTATTATTATTTATTTTATTTTTTTTTAGTTAAGGTAGTTTTTCATTTTATTTCAGTTAATGACAATATTTTATGCTTGCGTTAACTTTTAGGACTATTAAAACTATTAAACTACAATTTTTTTTCCTAAATGATGGCAAAATTCACTTTTAGCAGATACATGCATCTTTTTATTCTGGGAGCAGTTTTAAATATTATAGTCAAACTACTGGTGGCAATATTACTCTATTCAAGTGCATAATGCTTTCATTGAATGTAATTTTGTTTGTTAAATCACTAGGTAATGATAACGGATGTTAAAAATAAACTTCTCTGTTAAAGGAACATTATAGGTATTGGCGAGCAGAACCTGAGCAGCACTCGTTAAATTGGCTTTTTAAGATTGAAAGGAGAAAAGGCAGACAGATGCAGGGCATATGCACCTGATTGGGCTGTAAACGAGGGTTGAGAGATGTCTGTCTGGGCCACGCTGAGCTTAGATTGGGCCACTCTATGCTGATTACCAACTGCAGCTTTATGGTATCTGAATGTGAACTTGTATGCAGGGTCATGGTCTGTGCTCATTTCCAGACAAAGAATCATGCATGTGGAAGCCTAACTAGTCCTGATTAGTGAAAAGAGGCAGGGGAGAAATGTAAAACCACTTCACGACCCTGCCTAGGTCACGGTTGCCCTTTGGAGGCAGGGGATAGGTGGGCTCTTTTCACCTTCCCTCACGCAGTTGAACCCTGAATCCTCTGTGTGATCACGTGTCAAGATCAAGCTCATTTAAATGGTGTCTTGAAATCAGCATCTACATTTAAGGGAAAAATGGACTCTGCTGTTAGGTGAGGCCCATTGAGAGCATTTTAACCCCTGAATTCCCCTGGCTCCTACAAGATCCTCTTCGCCCCTGTTATCCAGAGTGGGATGCGAAGGGTTAATCCTGAAAGAGAGGTGACCTTTATCCTTCCTAGCTCAGTCCTCTTTTTTATCAAGCCTCTCCAAAGGGACTCATCATACGTGAGGCTCTACGGAGGGAGAGAGGAGAGCATTGTCCTTATCACCTCCTCCCAGAAAGTGGGGAGTAATAGGACTTTGTAAGGAGAAATGAAGCCAGGCCCGATGGTAGCTGATTAAAAATTGACTCTGCCACATCAAAGAGAAGTTGAAGGTGAAAATGATGATCACTTCCCTCTCTCAGGGACCCACCACCATTTCTTTTATTCAACCTTGAAAGATTCCCACTGAATGAGGAAATCTCCCCCGAGCCCACTCATTGGAGATGGAACCTGACGAATGAAGATCAGTGAGCACTTCATTCTCCATATTAGAAAAATAATATAATTCAATTTTTTAGCTAATGACATCTTAGGACAGGGGTGTTTTGTTATCAGTGTGGAGAAATTAATCTAGCCTTGAGTCCATGCGCTGACTGTAGTCTAATTGCTTTGCTAAAGGAGGGTAACTGTGGGGACATATTCATGCATATGTGGCTGGGATGTGCAAAAGTACAGATTTTAAAAACCCAATGCAAGTCATGCAGTGCAGTTCCTATTTATTCATGAAAGATGAATAGATGAATGTGTTCCAGTATTGTATATCAGTTCCGGAATTCAATCCAACAATAATGGATTCATAATTTGTGTTTTTTAGCTAAATTCAACATTAACAGGCAATGCTCTCTTAACATTTTAAGGCTGGACTTCCATTATTGTAGCCACGATATTGATGCATCTGTTAAAAAGCTGAGTGGTTCTTTCAACTGTAAGCACCATATTTAGCATGACAATTTTTTTCCATTAGTATTTATTGAAACATATATACTATAATGCCCAATAATAATAGCTCTGATTTTACGTTTTACTGGCATCATAATTGTCTTAATGCCAAAGCACAGCATGCAATATTTATAGCACTGCTTTTTTGGAAAGAAATTAATACTTTTATTCAGCAAGGATGCACTGAATTGATCAAACGTGGCAGCACAGACATTTATAGTATAATGTGAAATTTTTTTTCTATTTGAAATAAATGCTATTTCTTTTGAACTTTCTATCCATTCAAAATCTTTGGAGTTGTATTGCAGTTTTCCACAAAAATATTAAGCAGCAGAACTGTTTCCAACATTAATTATAATAATAAATGTATGTGGAGCACCAAATCACCATATTAGAATGACATCTGAAGGATCATGTGATGCTGAAGGCTGAATGGCTGCTGAAAATTTGGCTTTGCTATTACAGGAGAAAATTACATTTTAAATATATAATATAAATATATAATAATAATAATAAGAAGAAGAAGAAGATAATAATGAAGACGTTTTTTTTTAAACTATATTTTGATCAAGAAATTTTGCCCTTATGGAGAGCAAAAGAGACTAATTTCAAAAATCTTACCAAACTCAAACCTTTATATATATATATATATATATATATATATATATATATATATATATATATATATATATATATATATATATATATATATATAATAATTTTTTTTGCATCAGTATTTGTCTTTATTGGACAGGACAGTTTAAGGAGAGACAGAAAGCAGTGGAGGGAGGAGGGGAGTGGGGAACAGGATCAGGAAAGGACCTCTGGCCAGAACCTAAACTCAGGAGTGCCAAGGCTGAGAAAATATGGACAATATGTGAGTATTTATGCATTTCACAAGCTCCATTTGAGGTATGAAACAGCACAGATCCACTTTATAATGTCTCCCCTCAACCTTCGCTGTATAGTGAGTGTTACATATGAAGCCATTGGGTGCCACTGGGTGTTCATTGTTCAATCATTAGCATATATAGTATAAAAATCAACGGCAGTGTAATCTCTTCCAGTGAATGACAAAATGAAGATGTCACATAAGGTCAGAAGCTCCCAATGGCAAGCTGATGTGTGTGTGGTGTCAGAATTTGACAACAGTGAAGGAGCTTGTGTGCGTACGCAGTGAATCAAGCTGATCCGTAATGGAGGATGACATATCTAAGCAAAATGCTAAAATACCATCTGACAGGCTCACAATAACAGCAGCATCACTCAGCCACACCGAATCTGGAATGTATTTAAAACAGCACCAAAAGCTTAATGTACGGGCCATTTGACCTCAATAATATCATTTTTTGATTATGATTACTAAAGCTGACTGTTTATAGCTCCGCTAAGAAGCATATACTGCTCTATTTTCAGAAATTTATCTCAAAGATTGCTTTAAGTCACGGTTTGTGATTTATATTTATATACTGTATACATTACCGCTCAAAAGTTTGGGGTTGTTTTTTTTTTTTTTTCTTTTTTGTAATGTTTTTGAAAGTCTCTTTTGCTCACCAAGGCTGCATTCATTTGATTAAAAATACTGTAAAATAGTAATATTGTGAACTATTATTAAAATTTATTACATGTAATTTATTATTAATATATTTCTATGATGCAAAGCTGATTTTCCTCAGCCATTACTCATCTTCATTGTCGTATGATCCTTCAGAAATCATGCTTATATATTGTTTTGATGTTCAAAAAACATTTCTTGTCAATTATAAACAGCTGTGCTGCTTAATATTTCTGTGGAAACTACGAAACATTTTTAGGATTCTTTGTTGAATAGACAGCATTTATTTAAAATAAATACATAAACACTAAATGTCACTGTAACTTTTGATCAATTTAATGCATTTTTGCTGAATAAAAGTATTAATTTCTTTCAAAAAATATTACTGATCCCCAATAGACCCCTTAGACATTGGAGTTTCTCAAGCAATTGTACAATTTTTTTTCCCCCTGTACATTCTGAAGATTTTTTATTTTGTTCATATATTTAAACCACAAGAGTAATGTGTAAAATTAACTTTTTTCATATAGCTTATTTATTGATTGTCATCCTTTCAGTAAATTTTGTTAATTGTGCAGCGCAGTCAGATCCAAAAGCATTTTTTTTTTTAAACCTGTCACTGTTTCCTTCTCACACCTTCTCTACAAGTCTATTATGAAGATCAGCACAAAGAGATGAAACTCGGGCCAAATTAGGCCAATAAATTCACCAAAGTTGTGCTTGCAAAGTGCCACGTATTTACAAATGCAATTACAGGCCCTGGCATCCCCACTCCATTAAATGACAAGCAGCGCAATCCAGAATGACAGTGTGTAGAATTCAAATCAAACATGTATCTTTGAAAGTTTGCACCAATAAAGGCATCTCTTGCTCCGGCAATAAAAATTTCACACCTATTAATGCAATATCGGCGCGTACTCTTGCGCTCTATCATTGTAATGCGACTGGGGACGTTCAAATGGATTATAAGACAGGAGAGAGACAGTGAGAGAGAGAGTTCTCTAGGGAAGCTGAACCACAGCCCTGTGAGTTTGCCAGTAACAGTGGCCCTGTCATGGGTTTGTGAATTTCACAGTTTAGTGCTAATAGGCAGATTATGAAAAGAAACTAACCATGTCCACAAATCCCTTTACTTTTCTGCACTCTGTACTGCCAGTTTAAGCAAAAACTGTATATTAATTCATGTTTGTCGTCAGAGCAAGTCCTTTAACCTCTCAGTGATCTCTATATGTTTGCATTATTTATACATGTCCTCATTATGCATGCATTACTTTAAGTAAATGTGCTTTAGCATTAAGCAAATGAATTCACTGTTTCGTTGCATCGCCGTTTAAGACCGTATCTGGGATAAACTTGCTCTCCCTTGCTTCCTAGGCGAGAAAACAATCCGATAACCATCTCATCTCCTCGATCTCTCTATCAGATGCTCACAGGAGATGATAGCTAACACTCGGGCCCTCTGCGCTCGGTCTAACCGAATATCAA
>JAFVLL020026771.1:0-26703 GCA_021397915.2 Tor tambroides
GTTCTTAGCAATGATGTTTCATAGTCCTGAAAGTCATGATCTACACATGGGGAAATGCTGCGCTTGTCATGGATGATGAATAAGACATTCTTCAGTTACGTCACTTTTTGTTGTTGTTTTTTGAGAGGGCATCTGTCCTGACTCACTTCACCAAAAGAATACTTTTGACCAAAAGACCATATACATTTGCGTAAAATATATTAAAAATGAATTAGAAGTTGACTAAAATATAAGGGGGCACATGTCCTGGATACAGTGTTTGGATATTAATGAATGCATTTAAAAAATGTTTCAAAATGTTTTTTTTTTCTTTTTTACTTGGTACACTAGATAAGATATAAAATACCAAGATCACTTTTTTTTTAACTACTTAGTGTAGATGGCCTGTATACTCTATATATAATATGTATATAGATGTACTTATGTACAGATGTGCACATTATATAAAATGTAACTACATATTTTTATATGAAAATATGTAGTTATGAATATAAATATTAATTTACATAAGTATAGGTGGCATAAACAACATATGAACTATAAAAACAGGTGTGCTAGTTGTTCATTTTGGAAAAAAAGTTGCTTCGTGTCTGGATGTTCTAGTGCCTGAAATAAATAAATTCATTAAAAATGAATTACTGGAAATTGTGTTAAAATATAAGGAGGCATGTGTCCTCCTAGTAAATTCAACATATAAATTATTGTCTCATGAAGCAATTGGTTGCTGTTTCTTTTATTATTTGTGAAATTTACTAGCAATTTCTCAGGGATTTTTTTTATTTTTTATTTTTTTTAAATAATCCTACACCAAGTATTTTTCACTGTATATATTTCAAAATATTCATAAAGATTAGTTTGGTTATTTCAGCATTGTTTCATGTTGAATAGACCATGCTGCAGTGTGCTGGGGATTGCAATGCATTACAATAATTTGGAAAAGTCAAATTACTAACATTTGTGAAGTTGGGAGACAAGTATAATGCTCTTAATGACACGGTGACTTCTACACCTTCCAAAGCCACAATGAAATTATCTGGAAACTCCAGCATCCAAACGGCGCTCAGCAGCTCAGACTGAAGCTTCTGTCTGTAGTCACAAGTCGCTGACAATGAAATCTGAATATTGGCGTGCTGCGGAGGCCCCAGGGAAATAGCTCTCCTCGCTCAACGGCCCTAATTGAATTCTCCATTACTAAACAGAGTTTGGCGTAATGTGAATTCTCTGTAGCTCGGTCTGACAGCCGCTAATGTTTCCCACATCATCCAGGGGAGAGTCCTGTTGACTCGCAGTCGCTCTGTTGCTGTCACCCAAACCTGCATGATAATGGACATTTTCTCAATGAATAAGTTATCGTTCGGAGGAGAATGTAAATGTGGGGTTTCTCTATGCAGTTATTTCTAATAATGATGTTTAAAGTTTATTCTAAGCAAGTTAAGTTTAGACTTGGTTCAACCAATTAAAACATTTTCAAAACTATTTTTTTTTCTTTTTGGGGGTAATTATGCTAATATTACAAAGTTAGGTATTTGTATTATTATTTTTTATTCATTTTATGCCACAGAAAATCATTAAAATATTTGTTTCATGTAAGCTGATCAAAGCTCATTTTAAACTAAAAATGTAAAAGCTTTATTTGTGCTATTATTATTTTGTAGTTTTGCTTGGTTTATTAAAATAGAGGTAACACTTTACAATACAGACCTATTACTTAATGTTAGTTAATGCATTAACCAACACTACACAGTAAAATCCTGAGTGTTAAATTAACACTGCTCGGGGCATATATGGTCCAGCTCTAAAAGAGTGTTAAAGTAACACTGAAGCAGTGTTAAAGTTAATGTGTTGATGCAGCTGTGTCAGGGAGACGCTGTGTGTTTCTGTGCGAAAGCAAAAGCACTTTATTTGGCCTTCCCAAAGTAGATGCAATTAGGAATCATTGTTAAGAATTGTTTACAGCAGAACAGCACAACCCAAATGTTCGAATTTGTGCAACACATTTATGGACAACAGTTTTGTGGAGAGTACAAGGCTGCCTGTGCACAGAGGCTATTTCTAAAAAAGAAAAAGGGTTAATTCCTACTTGCTCTGGTGCTTCTGAATCAGCGACTGTAAGTATATTTTGTTATTAGTTTAAGTATTTGCTATTGACTGTTCAGATGCGGCTTGTGTGCAAATACACACCAGCATCATCACTGTGTCTGTCACGTGACTCTGTTCCCCTCTCAGGCTTGAACTGATGGTAAAACTAACTCAAAAGCTGAAGATTGCGATTATGGAAAGGGGTGTTACATTTCCGACTCATGCTGTGGTGTTCGGCCAATCACAATGCGCTGTGTCAGTTGTCCAATCAGAGCAGACTGTGCTTGTCGGAAGGAGGGGCTTTGTAGAAAACGAAGCGTTTGAGAGAGGCGGGGCATAGAGGACCTACAATAATGTACAGTATTTGAAAAATAATGTGTTTTTGAACATTAAAGCATGTCAACATATTCTGTTACACCAAATACACAAAATAATGATCTTTAAAATAGCATCATATGACCCCTTTAACAGATGTGACTTTATATTTTAATAATGTATTACAGGGTTTTTGTGGGTCTTAAAAAGGTCTTTAAAAATCTTATTTTGCCCTTCCATAATTTAAGGCCTAAACGTTTTAAATCAGATCTTAAATTCATGAAGTCATGGCATTAAATTTTGCATGCACGTAAAAATAAAATAAAATGATGTCTCTTTTGTATTTGTATGTTTTCCAATATTAATTGTCTAAACATCCTTAAATCAGGATTTACATAATGCAAATGTAAAACTTTACAAAATTAAGTGAGTTCATGCTTAAAACAAGAACAAATGCCTGTCGGGGTGTGAACACTTGTTTTGGGAAAAGAAAATAAATAAGGAATTTTTTCTGAGCCCATTAGCAGATATTTTTCCTCGCTTTAATTATAAACTCGCTTTATTTTCATCAGTTTCTCAAAAAACAAAATTTTATATCATATCATTTTGCTTCTCAAGTAAATGTATCTAAAATGTATTTAAGATTCTTTAGACACTTCAGACATCTTTACAGAGGAAGAATATCTCTTTTGCGGTGTTCAGAAGGTACATTTCAAGTGTTTTTTGTAAAATCAATTTAAAAAGTGTGGAGTTTGTTTGTATCTTCAAACTTTGAAGTGTTTCACATTCTGTTCTTTCTAGACATTTACGTTTAGAGACCATAATGAAGTATTGTGTTCCCTTCGATCCTTACATTTTCTTAGTTTTGAAAAGTCTTAAATTTACTTTTATCAAACCTGCATGTACTAGTAAATGTTGACATTTTAACTAATCGTAAAACAATTTAACTAATGTAAACAAATGCAACCTCATTGTGAAGTGTTACAAAAAGTTTTACACTTCAGTTTTTCAAGAATGTTTTTTTTGTTGTTGCTGTTGTTGTTTTTTGCCGTCTCACGTAGGACACACGTCCCCATGTCTCCTCGCCCACACTTCTCAATTCTCAAGAATAAGAGAATAAACACCAGTGGAGTGTCTCTGAACTAAAGCAGTGGTTAGAGTGGGGGAAATGGGAAAGGGCTTCTCTGTAACCTCTGCGTGAACCGCTCTCCTCCTGCTGGAAAACCAACACACAGAGTTTATCCATTTCAGCTGAAGGTGAAAATAAACAAATGTTCACTTACTCCCCCGCTGAATAATGTCAGTTTTCCGCGCAGGACTGACACGGAGCAGGTTAAATACCTGTGTTGTTGTTTCTGGAGAAGGCGAGTGTCTAGTAAAAAGTTCAGCGAATGATAAATCTGTAAGCCTCCCCGAACCCCATGCAGCGCGGCCAAACTCGCTAAATCACCGCGCTCCGCCAGCAGTCCCTGATTTCTATCGCACTAAAATATTGCCGTCCGTTCCTACGCACAGCAACTGCCACTGTTTAGCCTGTCTAGCGAGACCCGTTCTGGCTAATAAATAAATATTTTGGTGTCTGCGACTTTCTGGTTATTAAAGTTATAAGGGCCCACTTAGTGCAGAATGGAAATATTTCATCAGAGTACTTAACGTCAGCTCAGCCGTTTTGCTGTCTGCACGTTTATCGCGGCTTTGAGCGGCAATGCGTCTTTCTGAGACACGATTTCATGGAAAAAGCACAGAATAGGTAGTAATATATACATCTGGTGTTGAATTGCACTTGGCGGCTTACATTTCAAGTATTTGCCAAGGAAAACGGAGCAGAAGAACTTGTGAAAACAGAAGGATGTCCAGTGTGTTGCTCGCGTTAGCTTTATTAGTGTTAGACAAACACGAGGACTAGCTCAAGACCACATGCTTCATGATCCAAAACTAGTCCCCGTTTAACGTGTTGTGTTTCATTTATGAGTTATACCTGGAATATGTCAGCCGTGGGTGAAAGGAAATGCAGAGCGACTGAATGTGTGAATGTGTTTATAGCTCTTTCTTCAAATACAGACACTTTTATGTTCAGTGGGCTTGTTTTCTATTGAAACTAACAGATCTTTATTTCTTTTTGTCTTCAGTCTTGGAAACTTTTTTTTTACCATACTGTCATCATTTATTTTTACTACTTTTCAAAAGCCTTTTATATGGACATTTTAATATTTCACCTTCATTTTAGTATTTCAATAGCAAAAAATCATTTTTTTTTAATTTAAGTTTCAACTAAAAATATTATTATTATTTTTATTAAAATACACATTTCAGAAACTATGATGATTTAAATGAAGAATGAAACTGATATAAACTATAAGCATAAACATAAAATAAATATAAACCTTTTCAATAGTTATTTTCTGGAAATGTTATTTATTTATTTAGTTTAGTTAGTTAATTAGAGACATCATTCCTAAAAATATATATTTCTAAAGTTACTGCAACTATTTACTAAGGAAATATTGGTTGTGAACAGAATGTTTGTGCAAAAGTGAGAAATTTTTTTTAAATTTTTTTTAAATGTGTGTATTTATGACACACACACACACACACACACACACACACACACACACAAACACACACACACACACACACACACACACACACACACACACAAACACACACACACACACAAATGCTAGTTATGAAATTATCAATAGTGATTTTATTGCAGAATGTCCAGCTAATAATGAACGATTGTGATTGGAAAAAGTAAAGTAAACACAAACTGTTTCAATATTTACTGTTTGAACATTGTTTTGAATATTATGATCAGTATTTCATCTCTAAAAAAGTTTAGTGTAACTATTTGCCATGGGAATATTACTTGAAAACAAAATAACATTTGCATTGTGTGCCGTTTACCATCAAGCTGTAATTGTCAAATTGTGCACAAAAAGTGTGTAAATATTATTTAACTGTGTATATTTATGACACAAAAAAAGTGCTAGTTATGACATCATGAGTAAGACAAAAGATTCTGTCATTTTATTCCAAAAGTGATAAAGTTATTTCCATCAAAGAATGAACGATGATGATTGGAAATGAGTAAAATAAACATGAGCTATTTCAGTATTTATTGGGTGAAAATTATTATTAATATTATGTCCAGTATTTCATCCCTAAAAGAAGGTGAGTCTAATTATGTACCACGGAAATGTCACTTACTTTTTGTACACTTATTGTGTGTCATTTGCTATCAATCTGTAATTATCAACATGCAAATATAATTTAATTGTGTGTATAGATATAATAAAATGCTATTATTCCAAAAGTTATAAAAAATATTGTTTCCACCAAAAAAAAAAAAAAAAAGTTTCAATATTTATGCAAAAAATATTTGGAATACCATGACCAATATTTGGACCCAATTTATTTTAAGTGTCTTTAACTACTTGTATTTAAATTAATATTTTCATATCATGCACTTCTTGTGTACATGCATGTTTTACATTGTACTTATATTTGAAAATACCATACTGTAACTACATCTGAAATTAATTTCTGGAGTTTCATCTATAATTACACCGTTGACCCCTTAAACCCACTCATACCCCCAAACCTGCCCCTAGCCTTCCCTGTATCCCACCTCAATAGCAGCAGAAGTATTTGCAACTCAATATGAACACAACAAGTGCATTGTACCTAATGATTTATTATGTTTTCTTAAAGTACATAGTATTTAAAGACACCTAATATAA
This sequence comes from Tor tambroides, assembly GCA_021397915.2. NCBI lineage: Eukaryota > Metazoa > Chordata > Actinopteri > Cypriniformes > Cyprinidae > Tor > Tor tambroides. The sequence continues at coordinate 6,138 of JAFVLL020026771.1, forward strand.
AGTGGGACCATCAATAGTACAACAGAGTAAAATAAACAAAAACTCTTTCATTTTTTTTTTAAATTAAATTAATAAAATAATATTTATCATGAAATGTATGATTTCCAGCAAATGTGAAATGAGTTGTAAATGACGTGTGTTGATGCATGTGTCAGTCCACTAGTGAGAGCGAGAGCAGCGTGTTCGAGGTTTTCAGGTCCAAACCCAGGCGTTCCTGCAGTCTGTTGAACTCTGAGCGTTATCAAGAGTAATGCGCTAAATTCCTGCCACTGATAAGTAAAGCAGCTTAGGATTATCTTCAGACTGGAGAGTGAAGTTAAGAGCAGCTCTCTCGCTCCGTCACTGTATTATTTCTTCGCTCGGGCTGATTATCCAAGCAAAGCAATAAGGGACGGCAGATGGATGAGGTGTCTTTCTTCTCTCGCTCCGCAGATCTCGCGAGCGCGCCTATCTTCTGAAGAGAGGCCAAAAATAATGAGAGGGTCCGGCAGACGCGTCTCTGCTTTTCTGTCATATTACAGCGCGCTTGTTTGTTTATCCGAGCTGGATCTATATTTCAGCTTTTAATTGAATTACTGTGATACGGACTAAAAGCTCCCGCTCTAATAACATGCCAATTACAACAAAGACCTACTTAGAATAAATATGAATATAATGCTGTAATTTATGGCTTGAAACACAACCCGGACCAGGTTCCCTTGACACCATTGATTATTAATTGGAGCCTCAGACTCAAGGGCCAATTAAACGGGGCCATTTAGGAGCGTCCGGAGGAAGTTAATGGGCATTTGTCAAAGGAATGGCAAACCACTTACCTCCGTGGTCTTATATCAACAGGAAATCCAATAGATATTCCCTGACATAATGAATGCCACATATCTGAGCGCTGCCGTGGCTTTATTGAAAACAAGTTATGATTTCTAAAATGGATAAGTCAGCCATACGGCTGCTTTGCGTTTGCCGACTCAATTTCTTTAAGTGACCTTCTCGATGATGTACAGGCCTGGCGTTTGTGTTTCTCGGGCATTTGCATAGAAGTGCGCTTGACATCTCTACTGTAATGAATCCTCACTCTCTCAATTCATTAATGGACCCGAGCCCTGCTCCCGTAACATATGTTCTGTAAATATGCATTGATTTATTTCAACCTCTCATAATGAAGCTTAGAGAAATGCACAGCGCTTGATGAATGAGTCGCGGACGGTAAACTATAACTCAGAGAACATGCATAAACTTCAGCTGGCCTTTACCGTAAAAGCAGCCGTTTCTCAGATCGCCTCGCTCAGTGTGACACGTTAGCAAACCGAGTTCATTCAAATATGCTTGAAAACAATCAGTATTTGTGCCTGAAATTAGACACTTCGCCAGTAAGTTTCAGAGCAGGTTATGGTCTTCTGTGAAACATCTTTACAAGTTATCGTTCAAAAATGAATGCATTTAAACAATGCAAAATGCAAAGTAGTTTGTGGAGCTGGAAAATGCAACCCAAGCAAATGTCATTACTGTGAAATATACAGTGTATTTTAATTGCACCTGAACCATACTGTAAGACACTTAAAGTAAATGATATAAATGAACACATATAAATAAAAGTTCTCATTCAAAAGTGAATGCACTTAAAAAAGTTGAAAAACATAATAATAAATAAATGCAAAATACAAAGTAGTTTGTGTAACTGGAGCTGAAACCCAAAATATAGAATGTATTTTTATTGCAGCATTACCTAACGCTAACAAATTAAAGAAACTATGTAAATAAATAAAGATAATAAAAGTTCTCATTTATAAGTGAATGCACTTAAAAATATGAAAAATTATAAATAAACAAATAAATAAATAATGCACAATTGCAAGTAGTTTGACCACACTGTAACACTAACAATTTAAAGTTAAATAAATATATAACCATTTAACACAATCTGCATAAATAAATATAACTGAATAAAGATTCTTGTTCAAAAACAAATACACTTTAAAATTGATTGTAAAAATAATGCTAAATACAAAATAGGTTGTGTAACTGGTGTTGCAACCCAAAATATACAGTGTATTTTTATCACACCTACACCACATTGTAAAGGTCTTTGCACACTGAGTCTGAAATTTTCATCCAAATTTTTCACCAGCATTTTGATAGGAAAGGATGACGAATACGAAAAAATGCATACGGAAATTTCAGACTCAATGTGCAAGGACCTTTAACACTAACCATTCAAAGCTAATTATAGAAATAAATATATTCGCATGAAATTATGGTGACTTTTGAAGGGGTTTATCTAGTGTATATATTTATAGGTATTTGTGTACATGAACATAACATATCTTATGAGCACACACGTGTGTTTGTGTACGCGAGCGACGTGACGTTCCCCTTCTTCTCCTCCAGCAGCTGGTCTAGATCACTTCTACAAGCACGCAGCTCATTTACTTATCAAATGAACAGTTAAGGCTGTGTAAATAAACGCATGCCTGACTGATTCCCAGTCTTGAAAAGCTGTTTTCTTCAAGTCCAAACCTAAAGTCTCCGAGAGATCATCCATTACAGGGCAGACGGTGTGTGTGGCTCTGCTGCAGGCACACAGTCATCCAGATCGACATGTTTCGTTCTCTTAAGAGCTGCTCGCTTATGGCATGTTTGTTACTCGCTGTACTATGTGTCAGTCGCTGTGCTCTGAAACCGCTGCTGCTTGAATGACTCTCAGATGCATAAGAAAATAAAATGGTAATAAGATGTCCACTCTTAACCAGTGGGAGTTTAAACCGTCGAAAGTTAAACGTTTCTTCAGAAAGCACACTCGTGAGCGGCAGCGCTGCTTATCATGTGAGGGAAACCGGATTTGAGGAGTGAACTGCTCCTTTGGGTGGACCTCGTAAATTCAGCTAATCATTTCTCCAGCGCTGTACTTCGTTTGTTTAAGGCCCGGGATGTTCCCAGCATGTTAAAGATAGCAGCAAGAAGCGTTTTATTGGCCCTCGTGGAGAACGGCCTTCTGCTCTTCAGCCTCTCGACATGAGGAACATGAGCAGAACAAAAATCCATAAAAGGCACATGTAAAAATTAACTACTTAACTTCTATATATAGCCCATTTCTACTGGTTTTCATGCCGAAACAGCAGCAGTAGTCCTTTAAAACGGGTGATTTATTCTTTATGAGGCGATGTTAGCATGAGCAGGAGGAGCGGCGTAAACGCACAGAGTCCGTCAGAGAGATCATAGTCTGAGGACGCGAGCTCTCGAGTGCAAATGAGCCAAACAAACTTGAACACTGCAGGAAATCAGGCTCTCCATCAGCCACGGCGTGCGTTAATGAATGCTGTCAGAAAAAAAAACTTTTTAGGTTTTGCCACATGACTGAAGGCCCACATGCACAAAAATGTGTTTTGGAAAAATGAGTTGATTTGAGACACTTATGAAGTGTTTCAGAAGTTTTAGTGCATTTGGATGGGAAATTAACTTCTGCACCAAGCTGAAAGTTGGTTAGGAGAACTGTGTGAAGAGTTTTTAAGAAGTGACACAAGTGTTGAGAAGATTGTAAACAACTGCACTGTTAAAAAAAATAAATAAATAAAAGTTGTTTCAACTTATGCCTTAATTTTTTAGTTTAGTCAACTAAAATATTCCAGTTGTCTCTTAAATAAACATTGAGTAATTTAAAATTTCAAGTTGACTAAACTAAAAATTTTAAGTCAGCGGGGTAACAAATTATTTTAAGTTGAAGCAACTTTTTGAAACGTTTTTTTTTTTTTTTTTAACAGCGTGTAAGCAAATTGCATGTTTTGGCACATTTGCGCAATTTGCACAATAACTGAATTCACGTCTTGCTGATCGTTAGGCTAACTGAGACTTGCATATCATTGCTCTTTAGATGATTCTGATTGCTTCCATTGCCCTCATTTGTAAGTTGCTTTGCATAAAAGCATCTGCTATATGACTAAATGTAAAAATAATCAAAACTGATGAGATGGTTCCTATTGAAATTATTGTACTCTTCACAACCTTTAAGCGTTCGTTCATTGTGTGAGCGTCACATTCAAAATGATCCTCTCAGTTATCAAAATCTGTCAGATGTTTATATATTCCATAAATATTTGACATATAACAGTTTACATGTAACACTACAAAAATGTACCGTTTATGTCAAGTCATCTTTATTTATATAGCGCTTTTAACAATATAGATTGTCAAAGCAGCTTTACAGTAATAAATAAGAAAATAGTGTGTCAATAATGCAAAAGGACAATAGTAAACATTCAATTTTCAGTTAAAGGCAGTTCATTATTGAATTCAGTGATTATCATCATCGAGCTCAGTTCAGTTTAAATTGTTTTACAACAATTTCTTTTTTCAGTGTGTTCTTTTTTGTGTGGTTTTTCAGCATTGTGTAAAAAGCATGGACTCAGCTATCGTGGAACAGCAGTAATGAGGATGTGAGAGTGAGAGTCTCTTAATGCGCTTATTCCCTCATCGGGACGATCACTCTTTCCAGTTCCTCTCAGTGAGTCGTGGGACGCTTCAGAGGCGGAAGCTGCTCTGTGATTCACATGCGCTCTGGTGCTCACTTTGGCTTTTTTGCTTGATTCAGAGGAAAAAGGAAACGAGGCATTAATTCCAATTCATATGAGTTGAGCTAAACCCTGTGCTTCTGTAATGGGTCTGAGGAGATCGAGCCGTCCTGAGGGGGATTTGGGACCTCTCACCTCTCCAGAATCCAGCAGCAAAATGAGAAATAAAGCACACAGGCCTGAAGTCTGGCTTCATAAAGGATCATAAATGCTCACTCTTCACCAGATTAAAGCCCTTCTGTTCTTTAAAGATGGGGAGCTGTCACATATTTTGGAGACTTTCAGTCTGATATATTTGGCACATTTCTGTTTTTCAGTTACTCAGGATCTCTCAGTGATCAGACTCGATGATTAGCGGACACTTCTATATTATCAGCATTAAAGGAGCATTTCACCCACAAATGAAATGTGCTCTCCCTCAGGTCATCCAAGATTAGGATGAGTTTGTTTCTTCATCAGGTTTGTAGAAATGTGTCTCTGCATCAGTGTCTCAGCAATGGATGCTCTGCAGTGAATGGGTGCCGTCAGAATGAGAGTCTGATAAAAACATCACAATAATCCACACCACTCCAGTCCATCAGTTAACATCTGGAGAAGACAAAAGCTGAAACTAATCCAGCATTAAGACGTTTTTAACTAAAATACAAATCCGTAATCCATAATAACGCTTCCTCCAGCGAAAAGGTGGTCTGATCTGAATCAGGAGAGAAATCTGCACAGATCAAGCAGCATTTACAAGCCAAAAGAGTCCAAAACAGCTCTAAACATTCACTGCAGAGGATACAATGGTGAGCAAGTGATGCAATGCTACATTTCTCCAAATCTGTTCCCATGAAGAAACAAACTCGTTTACATAAAATTTTCATTTTTGTGTGAAATATTCCTTCAGTGTTTAGTGTGGTAAAATGAATCATCACTATAATCTCTATATGTGCATGAATCATTATTTGCATTAAAGCAGATGTTATTAATTGTTACAGAACAACATGAACGTGTGTTTTTGCCTTGCATTGAGACAAATTGGCTTGACAATCTTGTTTTGTTGGCGATCGGCACTCAAGTGCTCATCACTCTTTAGCTCCGCCCACAACATGCCTCCAGGAGCTCGGTGGTTTTCGGAGAGAATCGTAAAGCTGTATCTTTGTGTTATAAATATGATAAAACTAAAGACTCTGGAGATATGAAGGATGCAATACTATAGGTACTCAAGATTGACATGAGATTGAGCAAAACTGTGTGTTATGTTCCCTTTAAGAGAATAATGATATTAATATTGAGCCTGATGTGAATAGAATAGGTGCAGTTTCATTGGGCAAAAATAATTTCATTACAGTTTTTGCAAATGTATTTCAGTTGCATTTGTGTCATTGAACAGCTATTCAATCATATATCATCATATATATAATCATTCTAATATGCTGATTTGCTGCTTCAGAAACTTCAAAGTTAAAAGTTTTTATTGCTTAATATTTTAGTGGAAACCATGCAAACGTTGTTTTTTCTTTGGTGAACAGAAACACTTTTGAACTATTTAATGTGTCCTTGCCTATTAAAAGTATTGATGTCTTTAAAAAAACGCATTGCGGTAGCATATAAGTCACAAATATTTAATTAGCCATTTTTTGGAGGCTCTTAAAAGTGTCTCTGGTCACAGGTTAGGATAGTGAAGGTTTGAGAAGGTTTGTGTGTTAAAGTGCCCCTATTATGCCTTTTTGAATGTAGCTGTACAAGTATGTGAATGTAAACGATCTGCTAAGATGTGAAGCCGAAGTGCAGGATAAATAAAGTTATTGTTTCCCAAAAGAAAGAATCGACTCCGAACAGCGTAAAGAGTCATTGGTCATTTGAATCCCACTTCCGTGACAGCTTCACGTCACAGGGTAACACATTTGCATACGCCTGCCTATGTTTTAGGCCAGCTGTGAACAAATTAACCCGCCCTCAATCACGTAATGTTACTGACAACTCCTTCTGTAATCTCAGGGAGTTTGACACGGGATTCACAAAACACTTGCTCTTGAAAGATGGCTCCAGCGGATCCACTGAGTCATAACCTGTAAGTATGATAAATTATAGATGTTTTCATTTTCTATCCAGTGTTCAGAATATGGAACTATGGCAATGGACATATTATTTCTGACATGCACTGAACGCAGTAGACCAATCACAACAGACTGGGCCATCTGACCAATCAGAGCAGAGTAGACTCACAGAAAGGAGGGGTTTAGAGAGACTGAATCTTAGAACTGCTTCGAACGAATCGTTTGAGAATGAGGTGATATTAAATGCATGACTTGAGAAAACAAAAGCGTTGTTTGACCTTGAATGCATTTGAACCTATTGTAGGAGACTCCCATCAGCCAATCAGTTTTATCATGGCATGATTTCCATTCTTCAGGTATTGCAGACCTCCTTCATGTGATCAGAGCTTAACAGCCATTCAGATCCCAACCTGGCCATTTCTGTTTCAAAACAAAGTTAATTATCATCTTTATATTCACAAAGACAGTTGGCAAATTAGATGGAAAGTAAATAGACTCGTTCATAATACTAAAAATGTGCACTCAGTAAAGATAAAACAATCAATATGACCCTGATTTAGATAAAAACCCTCTGATGAATAATATGATTAATCATAATTGATCAACTTCTCTAGTAATTAGAAATGATTTTTGAATATGCATTTCATCTATTAAAGTGATGAAGGCTTTTGTAAACAACGGCATGGCTGATTTACATAATTCATTGATTGTAAAGCCACTAACTTGATTGAAGAGACTTTTTCCTTCTGAATGTGCTTATGAAGCTCCAAACTACTGAACAAACAAGATCGCTTGCATTTATTCAGAGAAGAGCGAGAGTTTCTCCCCCGGTGTTTGTTATTAACCTGTTCTTATGATGGAGCAGCAACTTTAAAGCATGTGTAAGACATCATTAACACAATCATCTTATTAGGGAAACTCATCTTAAGATGCTACAGGAACACATCTGTGTTTTTATCATCTCCACTGGACCGATATGTTTTTTTCTGAATGTTTTTTTCATTCTCTAAAACTCAACACTGACAAACATGAATCAGTCTGTGTTAATGACTGTGTTCCTTTCATCTGTAGCTGACTGATGTATTAAATGAAGTCCCATGTCATTAGCTGGAATTTTAAAGTTAAGGGACAAACATCTACTAATAAGGCAAAAAGAGGCCATCCCGCAACATCACAGGAGTCATATTTTACACTGCAGGGACATGAGATGCTGTCGTGTTTGTGTTCGCAGAATCTCATTTCTCTCTCACTCTATTGCATCTGCTGCACACGTATCCGAGCGTCATGATCAATTTTATAGCTGAGAGCTTCATAAGTTAATTTCCCAATCTTCATTTCACTATTCTGTCCTCCAGGACTGGACACTATGACCAAAATTTGATATCTGATAAGTTTATGTAAATCTATATTAAGGATTATTTTTAAAAGCAGTTTGTTTTATTTAAATAACCAATGCATAAAATACAAAGAAAAAAAAGTTGTGAGTAAAAGATTATTGGAATAAGTTTAACAAGAAAATACTATTTTTTTAAAAATCACATTTAAAGTTAGTTGATGTTTCTTTGTAATTCTTTATGAATTTTACTAGTAATTTCTGAGTGAAAATTATTTCTATGCCTTTTTTTCAGTGTAAAGTTTGGAGTCGACAAGATGTTTTATATATATATATATATATATATTTTTTTTTTTTTTAAGGAAGTCTCTTCTGCTCACCGAGGCTGCATTTATTTGATTGTAGCTTATATTATAACTTCTAGCTTCTAAAACGTTTTCTAACTTCCTGTTTTAGTTTCTCAAGCCAACTTCAAAGATTGTCTTGACAAACTTTCTGGTAGCACTTTATTTTACAGTACGTGTACTTCTCTGGTACATACATGGTAAATATCCCGTACCTACAGGCAAGTGAGTGGTAACACAAGGTACTTACCTGAAGAGTAACAAATAAGAAACACGGCTGTACTTAACAGTCGCACATGCATGGTAATTAATCAGTACATACAGACAAGTGTGGGTAAGAACGGTCACTTACAGGTAGTGCCCGTACATGGTAACTAATTAGATACTTTACTGTACTTACTAATGTATATACATGGTAAATATGTAGTACGTCCTTACAGTATCCATATATGGTAACTAATAAGACACATTACTGTACATACTAATGGTATATACACGGTATACCTGTAGCACCTACGGAAAAACGTGGTATTATGTGGTAACAAAAAAGACACATACTGTACTTGGTATATACGGTACACTTGGTAAGTCCTAACCTTGCCTAATAAAAAGAGGACTGTTTATAAATTGCTTGTGTAGGACTGTTAATGCTAAACTGCTCATTGTTTTGGTACATTCATGCATCTGATTATGTACATTTGTCTGCGGTTTCCTACATTATCAGTTACTAGTGTCATGTTGCTCAAAATGTATAGTTCTCTGTGCTATAGTCTTACCCCTCAAAACATCTAGTCATTAGTTCATCGTATAAGTCATTACGGTAAATGAAAAATGGTTGATCTAGTTGTCATAAACTGTCAAGCATATTTTCTACACATTTCTATTAGACTTTTTATAAATTTGCCATGAATTGTGCAAGTGAATCTTGACTTTCACTAATGAAGAGAATATAGATCAACCAATGACAAACCAGTTCTCTGAAATAGCTCAAAGATACATCTCATGAACCTTCAACTGGAAAGCATATACTGTATAGACAGAGGACAACACAAGAGTTACAAATTCTGACCATGGACTTTCTAATTTTTATTTTCGCCTTTGTGCACATATTTCTTTTTCTTTTCTATTTCACAATGACGTTGTAATGTGTGTTTTTTTGTTGTTGTTGTTGTTGTTGTTTTTTCTTGGTCAGACCACTAGTAAAAGTGTAACTGTGAATCATATCCAGTCTTTTCCAATCAATATCCCACATACAGTAATGTGTACATTTGTACTTTTGAAATGGATATACATAAGAAGTGCAGCCTTCTGCATTTCAATACAGTAACTGTCATCCAAACTGCTGCCATAGTTTACATCAGGAAATGCTAACAGAGTGCAGTGTTATACTGACAACATGACTAAGCATTTTGCATTGTTCACATCTTGTTTGTGAACAATGACACGAGGACATCAGGCATGCAAGAGGATTTTACCCCCGCCAGTATAGCCTGTGATGTTGAAGAGGTTCTTTGGCCTGTCTCAGACCAAAGACGGGATACTGGGACAGAATTTTTTTTGTTGTTGTTGTTGTTTGCTGTATTGTACTGTACTCTACAGTACATTAAACTGAGGAATAAAACATTTGGGGATTAACACTTATTACCGGTTTTTGTCGTATTGTTTTGAATTGATCTCATCAGCGTGTAAAACTGTGTTGTAGTGTGTGTGTTTGTGTGTCATGTCTGAGAGCAAAGTTTGGTTTTTCAGCAAGATTGAGTTGTTTTGAATGAAGCGCTTCATTTTGACCTGAATATAGCAAGTTTGGGGAATTGAGTTAGAAGTTATGGATTTGTGTTTAGAGTTTCGCAAAAAAGAGGCATAATTTTCAGGAAATGTGTTTAAGCAATCCAGAAAAACTGTAACACTGGGCAGTGCTGCACAGTTACTGCCGTGTTCCCAAACAACTTCCAAAGCATGTACCAGGAGGACTTCAACTTACAGATATCCATAATTTGTCAAAGTTTTGGTAAGCACATATTGTTTCACATTAGTTATAATGAACGTACACTGTATGATTGTGCCTGTTATTAACCACACTTAAGTACTACATATATACCATGTATATACCATTAGTAAGTATAGTTATTAGTTACCATATACTGAATCTACATGTAAGTGACCATTATTACCCACACACTTGTTTGTAAGTACTACATATTTACAATGTGTTCACCAAGTACAGTAAGTGTCTTATTTGTTACCACATAATACCACATTTTTCCGTAGGTGCTACACATTTACCAAGTACATATCATTAGTATGTACAGTAATATGTCTTATTAGTTACCATATACGGATACTGTAAGGACGTGCCTGTTTGTACTCACTTGTCCATAAGTACTACATATTTACCATGTATATACATTAGTAAGTACAGTAAATAATCTAATTAGTTACCATGTACGGGCACTACCTGTAAGTGACCGTTCTTACCCACACTTTTCTGTATGTTCAAACTAATGCATGTGCGACTGTTAAGTACAGCCGTGTTTCTTATTTGTTAGCATGTACATACACTTCAGGTAAGTACCTTGTGTTACCACTCACTTGCCTGTAGGTACAAGATATTTACCATGTATGTACCAGGGTGAGTACACGTACTGTAAAATAAAGTGCTCCTAACTTTCTTTATCTAGTTACAATTTAAAACAGCTGTTTTCTATGTGAATATATGTTAAACTGTAATTTATTCCTGTGATCAAAGCTGAATTTTCAGCATCATTACTCCAGTCTTCAGTGTCACATGATCCTTCAGAATTCATTCTAATATGCTGATTTGCTGCTCAAGAAACATTTCTGATTATTATCAGTGTTGGAAACAGTTGTGTTTCCCAATTCTTCTGTGGAAACTGTGATACATTTTATTTTTCAGGATTCACAGATGAATAGAAAGTTCAAAAGAACAGCATTTATTTGAAATAGAAATCTTTTGTGACTTTATAAATGCCACTTTTGATCAATTTAAAGCGTCCTTGCTGAATAAAAGTATTAATTGCTTTCTTCAAAAAAAAAAGAGGAGTGTCTAGATATACTGTAGTATAAACTCTATTATAAAACTCCTGTCTGATGTAATTCTGCTGTCCTGCAGGAAACACTCAGATCTGTGACACTCGTCTAGTTTTTGTGGAGCTGTACAGTGTGAATATGCTGTATGAAAAAGTATGATTTTCTCAGCTATGTTTAAAAATGGTATTGATCTTGTTTTTTTCAGTAAACCCCATGTTCTGATGTAAAGGTAGACAGCGTAAAAAAGACGGTCAGAGTGAATAAATAATGACAAATGCATGTGTGTGAGGAGAGGACTTCATATCTCTCTTTGTTGTGAGAGTCTTCTGCAGTCAAATTAATTAGCGCTCAGCATCCTGTCAGCTCCATATGGCCCTGCAGCGAGGAGCCGGCGCTCGGCTCGCAGATGCTCCAGCCTGTGCTAATGTGCCTCGGCTCCAGTAAAGCACCCTGGCACTTTCCCCAGCTTCCCTGTCCAAGTCCTCCCCATTCCTGCGGGCCCACCAGCCGATAGTCCATTTATAAATCATCACCTGCCTCAAACTGCCACCCATCAGACCAAATAAGGAGCGGGTGTTAAGCGGCCAGCTAACAGCGCGGCTCCTGAGCCATCGTGCGACTGCAGCTTCTCCAGAGGCGTTTTCTCCCCGAGTCTCCGGCCAGGACAGAGCTGTTGGAGTACAAATGAGGTCGTGGAGGTGATCCCCGGTCCAAGAGAGTAACAAACATGTTTTTATTTGTCTGGTGCGGTGCTGTTGACTGTATTTGGCAGTGTTGGCGATCAGTGCTGGAATCGCTCGTCTGTGAAGTCATAAAAGTTAACAAGCAAATCCAACAGCAGCATTGTTTTGTATCAAGCGAGGCGAAATGCAAATCAGTCATTCTCTTAAATATAGTGACAGTACGCGTTATGTGAAGGTCATTAAATGTGGTCAGAATCTTTTGGTGGACCAACAATTAAAAATCAAGTATCAGTATTAAGAAAGAAAAACCTTCCTGCAATGGATTACAATGCAATTATTCCTGGATAATAAATGCATTTTGTTTACTGTTGCAACTTTAAAAATGTTTAATTGTTTTATTTTGACTTCTTGTTCAAATAACTAGAGTTAAATTTGTTTTTATGGTAACTCTTAACAAAAAGGTTCAGTTTGTTAACAATGCACTAGGTATCATGAAACAGCAATAAACATTCCTTTTACAACTTAAAAAAAAAAAAAAGTCTGTAGGTTGTTATTAATTTCTACATGCACTAATACATTTTTAACATTTCAAGTATAAATTGACATTGCTTATGAAAAAGAAATACACTTTAGCATACTTTTAAAAAGAGAATTTATTATAGAAATAATACACTTTACAACAGTATGCTTCGGTGTGATCTGAATGTAATGTTTTCAGACATTTAAACTGCATGTTAATTAAAATGAATTGAAAATGTATTATACTTTATATTAAATGCAATTAGCTGAAATTTAGAGTGTTCTGACTCACTTAAGTGGGACTTAAGTACGTCGTTATTGTTAAAGTTGCTGCTGAATGTATTGACAAGCATTTATGATAAACTATACTTTAATGTCATTTCTATTGAAAGTTGTATGTCATGCATTTAAATATATTTGTAATTACACAGTTGTAATGATGACGTTGCAATTTAGTACATTTAATATATATCAACTTTGAATGTCATATTAAATAACACATAACCACAGTTAAAAATATAATCAAGTACTTTATATGTGCTTTATAAATGTTAGCCAACACATCAACATAAGTGTGCTTCTTTAAAGTAGATTATTAAAACATAGTGACTTAAAATGTACTTTGAAATAAAACTTCTAATTTGAAATTATTAAAGTGCACTTTTAAAAGTGTACTTAAATGTGTTGAGAAACAGTCAATAAAGTGTCTCTCTTAAAGTCACTTAAGTGGTCTTTTATTCCATTAATATTTTATTAGCAAATACAGTTTTTAAACATATTCTTTAAAGATTTGAAGTATACAACAAGTGCACATTAAGCACACTTGTTTTTAACAAAGGGATTAGTTCATGGATTATGGACTAAATAAATTGCTACTTAACTAAATTAACAGTAACTTAAATACTGTATGTATATAAATACAATATAAAAAATGTTGATTTGTCAGTTCATGATACCAAATTTATTCACAAATGTTAAAAAATCTAACATTTTTGCAAAGAGTTATCATTTAACATGCTGAATGTGCATATCTGAAAGCTACACTGTAAAAAAAAAAAGTTGAGCCAACTTAAAATTTTAAGGCAACCAGCTTCAGCAGATTTTTGAGTTCTCTCAACTAATTTTTGTAGGAAATTCTCAACTTTTTGTTGTATAAACTTAAAAAAAAATCTGCTGAAGCTGGTTGCCTTAAAATTTTAAGTTGGCTCAACTTTTTTTTTTATAGTGTAGTGCTGACTAGTCTAATGGCTAAAAATGAGTATATGTTAACTTCAATGAATTACTGAACTTAAGGAATAGTTTAACTAAAAAAGAAAATGCTATCATGACTATTCAAACCCACAATGCTGTTCTTTTTTATTCTGTGGAATTGTTACTTTTCTTTATTAATTATTCTCTATACAACAATCAAGGTCTGGGGATATTGTGCCTGAGCTGCATTTGACTGCTTTAATGGTATAGATTTGAAGATTTTGAATGTTTTTTTTTTTTTAACCTAGCATACAAATGATGTGCATGGAAAAGATATTTCTAATGTGTTCTTCTGAAAATATAACAGCATACAGGTTTAGAATGACATGAGAACGAGCAAACAAAGACAGAATATTAATTTTTGGGTGAACTGTCCCTTTAAACGGTAACTCTATCGGAACTTGTGTTTATTAGAGATCTCTGCAGGAACTTTGTGATGGGTTTGTGTGTGGCGAGGCCGATCCTCTCATCTTTCCACAGGGCCTCTGCTCACCTTCACCTCATGCTAACGCTGTGTGCTTTCAAACCTAACGCAGTTATGAGCGCCAAACCATGTAAGCTCTGTAATGTGGCACGCTCTCCAACAGACCCCAACCTGTCACCGAGGAGCCTTATATGTTCACACTGAGGAAAAATCAGTTCTCCAATATCCAATTGTAAAAATGAAGGCTTTATGAGTGTAGCTTTCAGTGCAGAACAGCTCCTGAGGGCCCATAGCCCAAAGAAAGATCATTATTTTAACAGAATTATTCTGTGATGGAGTATCAGTACATCTTAACACAGACTCCAACACATTCTCTCCTCAAGGCAAAGATGCTGATATTGAAGCTGGCACACTAATTCAGAGAAAGCTCGGGCTGTATATGAAACGCTCCTCGCTTCTACCGTATGCAAGCTGTATATCAAACCGAAGCTTCCTTTCTTGTTCTGAAAGTATTCTTCAGTATTCACTTATATAGTGTATGCAAATATTATTGGTCCATTGATCTGTAGAGCAGCTTAATATCATTAGCAATCATTTTAACTGGCTCATTTTAATGACCGTGCTAGAATTCATTTGTGTAAAGTCTAAAGACGGAAAATTTAAAATGGCATGTGCATTTTAGTGACTGATGAGGAGTTTAATAGAAACGATTGCTTCAGAAAATAAGTCATCAGTAGTTGTCTGGGGGAAATCCATTGAACTGATTGACTGAATTATGTCCCACTTTAAATGCGACCTTTGCATGTAAAACTGTCCGCTTGAGCCATGAAGAAACGGATAAGAAAACAGAGCACACTGAGTCATTTGCACCTACGACTGTCCGGTTACCAGTGTCAGATCTGACTAATCGTCATCAATTAAGCTACTTCAACTACTGAAACACTGAACTGATTTTTTTAACTTTGTGCTGTGCTGAAAATAATTGATTTAATTTGGTGTTCCTCATCAAAAATGACTGGGCAAAAAAAAACAAAAAAAAAACTGCTTATAAATTTCTTGGTATGCTGGATTATTACCAAATATTGAGTTATAGTTTATATAGTTTATGGCATCCTTGTTACGTACTGAGTATTAATTAACTACATGTACTTATACTGTAGGATGAGGGTTTGGCTTAGGGTTACTTGCATGTAATTATGCATAGTTTATTGTTATTACTATAGTATGTACATGTAACATGTAACAAGGATACTGTATTGCAACATATTTCAAACTATTTGTGTATGCATTCATTTATTTATTTGAACTGACTGGTCATACGCAAATGAACGCATTGATACAAGCATTATGTGTGGATAATTTTAGCAATGTTCACTCAAAACTGAGGTGCGTAAGAAAAGAAGTTGATAAAAAGATTGAATCCAAGATTTGATGATAATGTAGCATATTGAGAAATGTATTTATTTACATGTTTATTTATGAATGACTGGGAACACTGGGAGGTGTAACAAGGTATGGAAAAAAGTACAAACAAGTACAAAAATTATCAGTAAGTTTTAGTCCAATGTATAAACATTAACTAGCAGTTTTGGGAAAAATAAAATCCTCTCAAGTTCAAAATGACTGGAACACAGGGTTAAATATATAATCAATAACACTTTTTTTTTTTTTTCTTCTGGCACAAAACAATGACATTTTTGGAGTGGCTGAACAAACCCAATTAGTTTGACATCTGGAGATAAATCTCCACAAAATACAACAACAACACACCTTAATTTAACTTTTTAAAAAATGATGGTGGAACAATTTTCACTCAGAAATTGCTAGTAAATTCCACAAATTATTACAGATAAATGGCAAGTAGCACATTAGATGTAAAATTGTGAAGTAAAAAGACTGAAATAGTATTTCTTGTAAAACATAATCCAATAATCTTTGTTTAGAGATATCATTGTATAGTTTAGTGATGAACGGCAGCATTTCTGCTGTAGAAAACAAACGCTAATGCAGCTTCTTGTTGGGAAAAGTGTACTCTAGTTACACTCTTTTGAAAGCAGCTGAGCTTCTATCGCTGAATTGAGAGCTGCTGTAGAATTTGAATATGCACAAAAGCATTGTTCTTACACATGCAAAAGCATAAACACATGCAGGTGTTTGTGTGAGTGAGTGTGTGTGTGTGTGTGCAGATCTTCTCTGCGGGCCGCTGGAATAACGCTCAGCAGAGGGTTTGCCCTCGCGTCCCAGACGGGAGCATGTCTCTGCCAATCACCCCCTGCTCTGTCACTGTAGCCAGTGTAAGCAATTGGCCCTCATCCGCCCTGGAGTGGACACCAGCAGCAGAGTGATGGAGCCGCCTAATAACACCTGACACAGCAATACAGCACGCCGTGATCTCTCAGCGCCCGGCAGGGGAGGCAGATAGAGAGGGAGAAGCCCAGGCCCTGCTCTGAACACAGATTACGTCTGCGTTTGAAGAGTGACAACATGTGGTGCAGCGGCTCAGGGGGAAAAAAAAAAAGGTGGTACAGGGATTGAGACGTCCAGACAGAAGCATCTCCCAGTCTGAGGCTCGTGACCTTTTCTTAACCTTCAGAAGTTTTCATTTCTTCTGCCTCTACGGCACAATCAGTGCTGTGATATGACAAATAATACAGTAGCAATTTGTACTGAATTCAAACCATGTGCGGTCTTCATTTTATGTTAACTTCATTTAAGACGACCTGTTTAATAAGTGTCAGTGCCATTTTAGTATTATTTATATGCCATTATAGTATTATTAGTCTTTATTTTTGTATTTTTAGCTTTCTTTTTTAGTTTAAGTTATGTGCTTGTCATTTTTACTAGGTTTTAAACTACCCATTTCATAAGTGTCAGTGTTATTTTAGTATTATTTTACTATTATAGCATCATTCATATTTTGAATTAGTATTTATTTTTATATTTTAATAAAAAGTTTTCCTTTTTGTGCTAGTCATTTTTATTAGGTTTGGATTTTTAAAAATATTTTAAGTGAATTCAAAACTACAGATTGCATAAGTGTCAGTGTTACTTTAGTATTATTTATATACTATTATAGTATTATTATAATAATTAATATTAATTATTAAATACATTTTCAATTTTAATTTTAGTTTGTTTTAGCAATTTTGTTATGTTTGTCATTGTTTATAATTGATTTTTAAAGCACTAAAATTACTAAAACTAAAATAAGAATAAATTAAAGCTAATGCTTTATTTTATTTTAGTTTTACTAATTTTAGTGCTTTAACATTTTTAGTTGCCAATGCAACATTAATAATGTTCATACATTTACATTTTTCATCTAGTATTTACATTTTAGTTTATTTCAGCTTGTGTTTAATAGTTTTAGATGACAGTAACATCAGTGATCATTATAATAAGCTTGACATCAGTTTATAACAGCTGGAAATGTTATTAGAAATTTGGAAATTGGTCTGAGAGCGATATCCAGGTGGTATTGTTGCTCTGTGTGGTAGTTGTGGTGGAATTTGCTATTCTCTTGATGTGAACAGGCCTTAACTGTAGCAACTTCAGTATTAATGTAGCATGCATGAGTATAGAATTCAACTCGCAGCACATCCAATCAGAATTGGCCCAGAACTCCATCCAGCACAAATATTTCCGAGCTCTTCTCCGAGCAGCACTTTTGGAAAGCCTTTCTGTGCACATGTGCGGCCAGCGAAGAGGCCGCTGGATGTTTGGTGCCAGGTGCACATTAAACACTCGGCACTCTCTGGCTTTAAGCCGCGGGGGAATGGCGTACATGGGAAAGTTCTCATCTCCACTCTCGCATTTAGCGATATGTAACAATACAGTGCATGTAGCTCATTTAACAACGGGCCCCCGCGGTGCGGATCTGTACGCCTTTACAGTAAATCTGCGCTCTGGGTTGACGGCGGCCTCTCGCCAGGCCGAGCGTCCGAACTCAGACCACATCAAACGCCGGGGACGGTCCACGTGTCGTATCTGACGCTGCCAGCTGACAGCGATCATCGACCCCGGAGCAGATGTTGCTTGTAATAATCCACGCTTGAGAGAGAGGCATGTATGCCAGGTGGGGAACCCGGGGTGCTCTCGAACTCGCTCGCTCGCCTTCCTCACAAAACCCTTTCTGGCCCTCTTGTAAAACAAAAGATGCTTTGAGGTGTTGGGTTTCATCAAAACAAAGAGCGAGGGAGTGGAAGGGGGGCGGTCAGCGCAGACGCCCGTTAAACAGCGAGGAACCGAGGGGGGAACGAGACAGTGAGGGTAAGTGACACCCAAGGGTCCGCAGGTCTGGAGAAGACCATCAAAGCAAGGTAAGAGCAAGCTCAACTATGACAAACTATGAAAAAGAGGCAGAAGTGCGCAGAGACTGGAGTCCCTTGCGCAAGGGCGCAGCTACTGTTACCGGCTGCTAATGGAGCGCTGCTATTTCTGTGGCATTGACTGACTGCTGGCTTCCTCTGAGCGAGCAACTAACTCCTCAAATCAGCCCGGCCATGAGAAAACGGATCGTAAGCGCTAAGAGGAGGCACGCCGGAGCGAGATGAGCTGGGGTGAGGAGCGAGTGGAGAGAGGTGGAGATTTGGAAATGGCTCTGCTGTCGGAGGAGGAGGGCTGGATGTGCGACTCCTCCTCTGGCCTTTAGGAGGCGCAGTGCTTCCACTCCACAGACGTCTGGAGTCAGGGATCGGCCTGGGCTGTTGTTTCTGTAAACACAGGGACTGCTTTTAAAGAAACTTCCAGAGCCTCTTCATGCTGATTTTTTTTTTTTTTTAAGTACTACTTAATTTGTATTGTTTTGCACCTTATGCATTGCTTTTTACGCCTGTGATAATTTAAGATTCTAAAAATAAAATTTTAATCATGTTTTAAAAATCAACTGCATGCCAAAATTTACATAAAAATCATTATAGAGACAAGATAAATCTGTAATAAAATATTAACATGCTTAATTAACAATTTTTCAAATTTAATAATACCATATTTAGTCTGAATTTCCGGGAACCAAACCAAAAAACGACACAACTACACAAGACAAATGCACTTTCAGCATTTCATGTTGTAACAAACGATGCTATATTTCTTTCTTCCTTCTTTTAAACAGACTTTTGTTGTGTTTAATCTAATTACTTTAATCGTGAAAGGAAAACGGCGTATCTTTTCTTCGAGCCATGACTCATTCAATTATAGAATTACTTAAATCGCTAATCTATTCAAATGAATTGCAGTATAAATCTTATGTAGTCACCATAGAAAACATATAAATTTGGCTCCCATTGTTGAATCGGCTCAAGTCGTTCTCCTTCAAACAAATACACTTTTCAGCAGCAGTATGACTAAGAAATTAGATTAGCCTCTATTCAATCGAGATGCAGGACACACACATTGCTCAAACAAAAGATAATCGAATGAAAACACGCAGGTATGAATTGCTGATGCCTCGTGATGAATGGACGGTAATGAATGTCAGGGATGAGACGTCAGGGCAAAGAGGAGTGTGTATAATTGTCTGATAATTTATGTTTATTCAAATGGAAATCTCTGTAGAATTGTATCAAACATGAGTGTGTCAGTCAGTCAGTCGTGCCAGTGGCTAAATACCCACAAAAATTAAATCAGCCTCCGTGTGTATTTATTAAGCTTAAATATAGAACTAAAAATCCATCATTACAGATTTTTAAGTACATTTTTGAATACATTACAGGTTTTTAATTACAGATGCATTTTTAAAAATCATGATTATATATCTGTTAATGACTTACATTTATATATTTGTGCTTGCAATTACATATTTGTAATTTACTTACATATTCAGATTTGCATAAATATATATTTGAATTAAAACTATACATTGATGTTGTATTTAATTATTTCCCCTTGCTTTCATAGTTACATCTATAACTATCTAAACTTGTATAATGAAAAGTTGAGAGAATTTTATAAACACATAAAAGTCATTAATTTTAAATTCATGTTCAGTTATATAATGTACGGTATGATGGATTTGATTCTTTACAGCTCCTACCAAATTCAATGCAAGAAAAAGAGTCAAGCTACTAAACTGCTAAATAAATAAACAAACGTTCATGTTTGAATGGAAATATAATGCAAACAAAGCGCCCCACTTCAGAGAACTGATCAAATTAAGCGTCTCGTTGGGAGGAAAAGTGATATTCGAAATGCCACTAACATTATTTCACTTTGATGCAAAACTGTGAGTATAAAAATGACAGCCGTGGTGCTTTTAATAAACCTGTTAAACCACACACACACACACACACAAACACACACACACACACACACACACACACACACACACACACACACACACACACACACACACACAATAAAGAC